>JABFAK010000148.1:0-101037 GCA_013266265.1 Fusarium sp. NRRL 66182 | reverse complement strand
ATTCTACGGAATAATGGCAAATAGACTTAAAAATTGGCTTATTTGCTTAGGGATTCCTTTTTAGTAAGGGGTGGGCTAAGGTCCGGGTCAAGTCCGGACCTTAGCCCACCCCTTACTAAAAAGGAATCCCTAAGCAAATAAGCCAATTTTTAAGTCTATTTGCCATTATTCCGTAGAATATTTTGTTTTATTGCCGCTGTAAGAGGAAGAACCCTATATCGTGCCCACGCGAGTAATGATGAGTAGCTGAAAAACGGCCGACGCTGTTTCAGACAAGACACATGGACTAGACAGAAGCCAAGATTGTCTAGCCTGGCGCATGCAATAGCGCTATTCGTCATCTCCTGTTTATACCACGGTTCCAAGGCGCATATCTCTTGTTCTCCATCTCAACTCAGACATTCCCCACGTGATAGCACCGCAAAGTCACCCCAGTGGCCAGGGACCCAAAGGGAAGGAGGTGTTTCAGCTTGGAGTGATCAGAGCGGCCAACGACAGGCGAGTGACAGGGTTTGCGTTGCGTTGCATGGAGTCCCCTCCCCTCCCCCCGAAAAATCATCAGCAAGTAAACGGGGCAATTTTGATGATGATGGGCGGCCAGCTCCGCCAATGGTGATTATGTGAAACTTGGGTACACGCAGAGCAAGGCTGCCAAATTCCGCATCACAGTGGCCACATTGCTAACATGATACTCGACTTGTTTGGTCAGCGTCTGTGTGTCTGCGCGTATGTTTTGCTTGTGTTTGTGTTTGTCTTTATGTAGTATTGTGATAGGTAGGTAGGTAGGTAGGTATTGTACAGCTGCAATTATCCAACGCAGCGAGCCGTGCTATTTTCTTATGCTCTGTCCCAAATTTCTGACAGACATAACAGCAAAAAAAGACAAGAAGAATCTAACATGCGGTGACGAAATTAACATATGAGTGCGCCGTGCATGGTATCCCCTGTTCCGTGCCCCATCAAGACAAGTGCTGCCCTCCCAGCCAAGACATGAGTGTGAGTGTCCATGTCCCATCATGATACAAGAACATGTGTCCTATCAGAATAGCAGATATCCACCCCAGCCTGCTCGGGACAGCCATTCAGCTTTAACCAGAAAACACCTTTGGTAAAAGAGACTCCAATGCTAGTTAGAATACATTAAATCTGGTTCAATAACCAGCTCGTCATGTCGATTTGTCGGCGTTGTCGTTCGCTTGGTTGACAGCCTCACCAATGTTGTCGCCCTCCTTGGGAGCGTCAGCCTTGGGCGCCTCATTGTTAGGGGTCGCTGCCTTGGGCGCCTCTTCCTTTGGCGCCTCTTCCTTGGGAGCTTCCTCCTTGGGAGCCTCGATCTTGACATCCATAAGACTTCGAAGGCCGCCGTCCTTGACCTCCTGATCAAAGAACATGCGAGACACATCCAGTGCGGATTCGATGCTCTTGGTAATCTTCGTACAAGCGCAATCGCGTGTCCAGGTGTTGTGGAAGTTGATATTCTTACCCAGCTTGCTGTCCATCAGCACGTGGGGCACGCCAATGACGGTTGAGAGAATGTGGCCGTGTAGACGGTCGGTAATGACGAAGCGGGCTGATCCAAGAAGCTCGAAGCCGGCAATAGACTTGGCCCAAGCACGCTGGTTCTTACCCTTCTCGCGCTCGTGGTCATTGTCGATGGAGGGTGTCTTGGTGAACTTCCAGTCAACCTTTTGGTATGTCACGTTGCCGATGTTGCCACCAAGATCGAGCATGCCCTCTCCAAACGGAATGGAAGAAGAGTCACCCTCAGCAATCTCCATGTCCTTTCGGGCAAGGATGAGAATGTCGTGGCTGCATCAAGTTAGCTCATGCGTCCAACGGCCAAAGTTTGGGGATAACTGACGTCTTCTCGGTATTGACTCGAAAGTCAGATCGGTTACCCCACATGAAAGCAATGTCAGGAACGAGATCATTATGGATGCCCTGGGCGTCGCCAAAGGTATCCATCAACCAGTCGTAGCTGGGCTTGTCGCGGGCAGCCAGCTGCAAGTCTCCGTGCTTCGTGAAGGCCTCGCGGGTCTTTTCGATTCTATCGGGATGCGTCATGTGGATGCTCTGGGGAAAGGCTCGGATAGACACGTTCAAGAAGTTCTGGATCATGTTCATTCGCGAAGGTTGGTCCTCCCAGTAGTAGTCGTTGAAGTTGCCGCCACCAGCCATGATGATACCAGAGTGAGGTCGGTGCTCCTCGAGCCTTCTTCGGAACTTTTCGACGTCGCAGTCCTTGTGCATGAAGCTGTATTACGTGAATCGTCAGTATCGATGTTGCTGTTCAACGTGGGACATGCATCTTTTTTGGATCTTACCGGCAAGCTTCCATAGTCTCGATACCAAGAATACTCAAAAGAATCTGCTGGGCAGACCAGATAGCAGCGTCGCCCTTGTTCTCCGTCTCGAGATAGCCCCAGATGTTGGCATAGCGGATTCCATGGAGCCTCTTCTGGTAGGCCTGAATAAGACGCTGCTGGAGGTCGTTGACAAGGTTCTCGCAACCGTGGGTGGGCGGTATCGTCAGGTCGTACGAGATGTCGGTGTTGGGGTCCTTCTTCTCATCCTCGGCGTCCTCCTCGCCGGCTCCGATAGCACCAGCGGCATCAGTCGGCTTCGGTGGCTCGTCCAAGGTAGCGTTATCGCCTGTTGAAGGCCAATGCCAATCTGCGCTCGGTAGATGATCCTTGAAGCTGTCGGGTGCCTGGTATGACACCAATATGGCAAAGACAAAGAGCACGGCAACCACGGCTAGCGCGATGCGTGCAAAGCGGTTCATTACTGGCAACATGATCAAGGCATACAATCAATATCAAGGTAGAGACAAAAAAGAGAGTGGAAGATCCGAATATCTCTAACGGATCAAAGCAACAAAAAGCAACGACGGAGATGTCTCCAAGTTGACAGCCAAGCACAAGCACAAGCAGAGATGGAGAAGGAGAGGAAGAGGGAGATGGAGAGAGAAAGAAAGAAGAGGTTCAAGCAAGCATCTCAGTCGTCTCTGGAACGAGACAAGGCCCAGATAAAAAGATGCGGCCCCCCCATTCATTCATAGGTACAGTATGTACAGTACATGGACCATCCCATCCCCCGTCCATAGGTAGCGTAGCCCCGTCCCTCCTCTATCTTCCGCCCTCCTCCACTCGGCGCGATTCGATGGATGTGGATGCATTCAAAGTGCGCCACGCACGCCCGCCCGCACCAATGACCCTTGAAAGTCTTGGCAGGGATTTTGAGAGAACTGCATGTACGTACATACATACATACATACACAGGTAGGTACCTATATATATATGTGTGTGTATATGTATATATGTATGCATGCCTATACTTTACCGCTATCCAATCGCTATAGCCCCATTTTTAGAACCATCACTTATGATAGATACTAATGTTTATATTCAGATTGACAACCAAGCCTCTTCAACTCTGTGACGGAATGCAAACGTTTAATGTCGACAGCCGTGCTTCGTACATCAAAGCCAGTCGCATATTTGGTTTCACCCCGATAAGACCCAGTATCCGGACCTATGCGTATAAGAGAGGCATGCGGTTAGTAGACTATTACGCGGCGCTAGGTGATAAACAGTGGAGAGGCTCCTTACCAGGATATTAACTTAGCGAGTCAAGCGTGTAGCCAAGTTGGCCAAGAAAATTGACGCGAGGCCCCTTTTCCTCACATCGACATCGACAAGTTGTACCAATACCCCTACACATACATTTTCCTCTGGTTTGATTTGACTTGGCATCTCCAAGCTGGCCTTTTCTAATTAATCGATTGACCCGATCGGTTTCTATCTATCTCTAATCTCTACACTATCGGCTTCGTTATCTTGTTTTGTCTTGTTCCCGCATATTCTTTCGCTTCTCGCTCACTCTTTGCCGTTCATCGAACGAATTGAACGACACTCAGCCGTTCGTCCACTCTTTTAGAAACCTCGCCGTTTGCGATCGACGCTACCTAGCAACAATGGCCGATCAGAACAAGAAGAACGACGACTTCGTGGCCAAGATGCCCGAAGGCTCCAACGAGTCCAACATTGGCGATGGTGACAAGGAGAACGATTCCCTTGTCGGCCGCGGTCCTGGCACTGATGCCCTCCCCGCGCAGGCTTCAGGCTTCATGGCCAAGATGGAGAACAGCGGGCCATTCTCTATCCTATCCTACTGCCTTTCGTCCATCTCTATGACGGTCGTCAACAAGTATGTCGTGTCTGGCACTTCATGGAATCTGACATTCTTCTATCTTGCAGTTCAGGTATGTTACCCTATTGCAACCCACCTGCGGAAAATCACACCTAACTAGGCCTCTTCTAGTCCATTGTCTGTATTGTTGCCATCACAGCATGCAAGCAGTTCGGCCTCATCCAATCTCTTGCCCCTCTCGAGATGGACCGTATTAAGAAGTGTACGTTATACCTCTCGCCCATTGCGCGCATCGAACAGAGAAACAATGGCTGACTTGCTTCTCAATTAGGGTACCCCATCTCGCTTGTGCTTGTTGGTATGATCTACACAAGCACAAAGGCTCTGCAGTATCTCTCCGTGCCCGTCTACACCATCTTCAAGAACCTGACCATTATCGCAATCGCCTATGGTGAGGTCCTCTGGTTCGGCGGTTCCGTCACACCTACTGCCCTCGCTTCTTTCAGTCTTATGGTTCTGAGCTCCGTTGTCGCTGCTTGGGCTGACATCAAGAGCGCTATCTCTGGTGACTACAGCGCCACCACTGGCGACGACGATGCGCTTGCTACCCTAAACGCCGGCTACTTCTGGATGGCCATGAACGTCTTTTGCTCTGCCTCATATGTCTTGGGCATGCGCAAGGTCATCAAGAAGATGAACTTTAAGGACTGGGACAGTACGTACTTTGTCTACCTCGGGTGAACCCCAGCTTTGACAGCTGATGACACTGTCATGTGAAAACACCGCTAACGCATCAACAGCCATGTACTACAATAACCTCCTCACCATTCCCGTCCTTGTCGTCTGCTCGCTCGTCACCGAGGATTGGTCTAGCGCCAACTTTGCCCAGAACTTCCCCGAAGAGTCTCGCAACCGCATCTGCGTCGGCATCATCTACTCGGGTCTGGCTGCCATCTTCATCTCGTACTGCTCCGCGTGGTGCATCCGGGTTACCTCCTCCACCACCTACTCCATGGTCGGCGCCCTCAACAAGCTGCCTATTGCTGTCTCCGGTCTCATCTTCTTCGCTGCCCCCGTTACCGTCGGAAGTGTGTCGGCCATCTTCATCGGTTTCGTCTCGGGTATTGTGTATGCATGGGCCAAGGTCAAGGAGTCGGAGGCCAAGAAGAACTCGCTTCCCACGGCCGAGAACAACCGGGAGTCAAAGTAAAGTTGACATGGCATGTCAACGGTCTGTCGGCAGATCCGTCTCCGGCATTATCATCAAATTCCCATGACTGATCTACCGTAATCTCGGCCAGCGGTTCTCGCGTGTGCGGCTACACTTGTAAACGACAATTATGTGCCTCTTGATGGTATCTGAACGACACACGTAATGTAGACATATTTTGTATAACGTCTCGAGCAACAGCTCGAAATTTGGAAGGGGTTAAAGGTGTCATTTAAAAGCGTTTATAGATCTGGTTCAAATACAAATTCTTTTAATTCCGCGCAACGGGTCCTGTGAGCACATTTTCTACCCATACGTGGAACTTGTCATAATATGATGGCTCTCATGATGGCCATTCAATAGACAAAGCTGAACGTCACTCATGACGTCTGGCAGGCAGGCCTCAGCCTTGCCGATTAGACGGGACAAAACTGGCCTGGCTCAGATCCCGCATGGAATAGCATTATCTCGGTCGCACAAAAGGTATGTATACCCGATCGTGTGCACAGTTACCTACCTTGTCATGCATCGATGCCCAGGCCATCCCGCATGCTAACCATATGCCACCCATGGAAATGGATAACCTAGAGTACCTCTCACATCAGCTCAAGATACATTCTTAACCCTGTTCTAGTCCAGTAACTGAAATATTCATGTCCATTCATCTGGTTTAAAAAAGAGTCTTCTTCTCACTCCGCCCCCCTCTACTCTCACACAGAGGCGCTGCGGCTGAACAAAGAATTCTTCCCTACCTATGCAACCCCGTTTTAAGCATACGGTCGTCTTCGATCTGACATGGCGCTTTCGCTGTGGAGGCGCATCTACACCCCCTTTCTCAAACCCATCAGCGTGTGTGGCGCAAGACTTTTCTTTCTTTCTTTTTGCTCTCTCATTCTGGGAAGATAATGAGACCGCTCTAGAGTATCCATTTATCTTACGTACTGTCATCGCGGAATTGTCCAGGGTTTAGACTCTCGCTACCGACGGGTTGGCTAAATCCAGTGGCTTTGATTCTTGACTCGTTTTGAGCTTATTTAGCCTGGACCCTTGATGGGGGAGAGAAATCAATAGTCTGCGCCGCAGGTTAAGCACATGTAATTTAACGAGTTCCACTGCTCTATTGGTTCTGTTTAATCTACTGCAGTGTTTCATAGGCCGCGTGGGAAACTAGTAGATTGCTAGTAGAAAGCCACTGCTGTATATACCCCTGAGATAGAAGACAGACGTTGAAAGCCAAGACCAGGACAGGAATCTAGAACATGCAGAGATCAGATGTGACAGGTCCTATACTATGTATGGTCTGACAGCTCTGGCTCGCACAGAGGGGGTAAAAGGGTTCAACGGGTACTCCGTAGAATTCACAAACTTGCTCAAAACTTTTAAAAGAGGAGTAGACCAAAATACTCGTCTGTCTGTCAAATCCAGTAACACGTAGATCTTCATTGTGCGCCATGCCATGCCGTTCAATCAATAACAGGTCTCCCTCGAACCTGTCTGTAAACTTTTGATCCCAATCGCCTCGCCTCGCCCAGCTTATACGCTGATGGTCCTAAAGACACTAAACTCCTCTCCTGTGGCGACCAAGCTGCCCGTGATCTGCGGGTGCCAGTGCACCTCCTTGGCGTCTTTGAGGTAGTGCACAAACAGCAGCTGCGGCGGTACGTCCTTGACACCAGCTGTGTCCTTGCTCTCTTCGTCGTCAAGCTCGACGGCGAGATCCCACAGCGTGACCGTGTTGTCACCCGCGGCCACCGCCACGATCGAGTCGTCGGTAGGGTGCCACTCGACGCTCGTGATCTGCTCCTTGTGGAAGTCAAAGCTGGCGATGGGCTGGGGCTTCTCTGAGCTGGCCTTCCACTGTCGCAGGTCCCAGACGGCCCAGGTGCCGTTGTCGTCGCCTGAAGCGAGGAGGTGTGTCGTCTGGCGGGACCACGACATGACATTGACGTCGACAGGTGACACCTGCATGGTGATGGCGGGCTTGCGCGACTTGGATCGCACGTCCCAAACGCGGATTGTGCCGTCACTCGAGGCAGATGCAAAGACGGACTGCTCAGAGGGTGACCACTGCAGCTCCTCGACACTGCTCTGGTGGCCCTGGAAGGCTCGGTTGTCGGTAACCCAGCCGCCTCCGTCGGTGCGCGTTGTCACATAGATGAGACCGTCGTTGTCACCAGTCAGCAGCTTGCCGCCAGGAATGATGGGTGACCAGTCAAGGGCGTAGCCCTCGCTCTTGTGTGCGCGGATAGTCGAGATTGGCTTGTTCTGCTGAGCAGATATGACGGTGCCGGGATTGTCGAACGAGGCGAGGTGAGGAGTGATATCGTGGATGAAGACATTGCTTGATTCGGTCATTGTTGCAGTGAGGGTAGTTCCAGGTCGTCCAGCCTCCTGGCTAGGGATCTGGTGGGAACGGATACGGTTGGTAGTAGAGTTGAGGGGAATTGACTTGCTCTCGAGAATGGGGTCGGCATCCTCATCGTCGTCATCTTCCGAGTCGGAACCCTCATCGCCGCGGTCCATCCTGCTCAGGCCGCTGAACTTCATGACCATGATCTGGTTATCCGAAGCCTTCACGCTCTCTGCCTGGGTGCCGGAGACGGTGTACATGGTAGCAGGGTACGCCTTGCGGTTGTCGCCGAGGTCATCGCGAACAATGTCAAAGGAGAGGCAAGGCCAGGGGGTGCTGAGGTTGTGCAGCATCTCATATGTGGTCAGATCGGGAGCGAGGGTCTGTCCGGGTTCGAGCTTGCTTCTTCCGACGATGAAGGTTCCTTGGTCGACTTCCATGGCGTCTGCGATTTTGTCAAGACTGGTTTCACGATATCGGGTGACGCCACGACTTACCCTTCTCCTCAGCCTCGCGCTCAGCATCAGGTCGACCATCAACACCAGCCTCGAGGATCTCGTCCTCGCTCTCAAACTCATCCTCGAATTCGTCTTCGAACTCGCCCATGTCCTTTGTGCTGTCGTCTATGTCCATCTTTTCAGGACGGTCGCCTCCCTTGAGCGCATCGCCGTGATCGGCGTCGGCAGTTCGTTTCGACATGGTTTCTGATGCTTGAATGTGGTGTTTGAAACTAACAAAAAAAAGGTTGATTTTTTTGCTATGGCACCTGTCTTTTTTTGGTGCCCCTCCATCTGCGGCAGGGGAAAAAAATAAATTGGAGACGGGTGAACCCCGCCATGACGCGGGGCTGTGAAGTTTGGCCGGAGATTTACCGGCGCAGATTAATAAGATTGATATGTGAAGAATATGAGAAGTAGTGGTTAGTCTATAGCCTCAAATAGCTCCCACTGTCATTTTTCATGAGACCGACCAACCCTTGGTTCCAACTTCATATCCTGGATTGCTTGCTGATAAATTCATCTCTTACTTGCCCCATGTCCGGGGTCGTATTCCCAGATCTGTGTATACATGATTCCAAATGGCCTTTTTTTTCTCTGACGGCTTGCATGCCGCATCAATGTTTTGTCAGCAGTTGCCGGCAATCGGAGAACCCCACGTCAACTCAAAGATTCCGAACCTAAACCCTCCACCTGAAATCCACGATTGTGATTGTGTCATACGGCCCGGACATGCTGTTCATCACCCACCGACTTCCGCCTGGTATAGGTAGGTAATACCAGTAATCATATCAATTAATTAATCAGTTTAGACCAGCCGGGTCTACTATAAATAAAACTACCTCCCTCTTCTGATCCACTCAACCAACCTCTGCCCCTCCATCTCAAAGATCCAACCAACATAACCTACCTACCTACCTGGGTACCTTACATATATAAACCAAATCTTCCCCCCACCAAAACCCCTCAACTCTCCATCATCAACCACAACCTCAGAACACCTACCAAACCAAGACACTTGAAAGCAATCACAATGGCCACCCCCTCCGCAGTCACCGAAATTACCTCCAAGGCTCAGTTCGACGAGCTCATCAAGAACACCCCCTACGTCGCCCTCCAGGCCCACGCAACCTGGTGCGGTCCCTGCAAGGCCATCTCCCCCATTTTCAACAAGCACGCCAACGAGCTCAAGTCGGACAAGGTCGCCTTTGCCAAGTTCGACACCGACAACGTCCCCGACCTCGCCTTTGAGCTCGGCGTCCGCTCCATCCCCGCCTTCTACTTCTTCGAGAACGGCGACAAGGGTGATACTCTCCTCGGTGCCGTTCCCCCCAAGCTGAAGGCCGCCGTGGAGGGTCTCGCCGCAAAGGCAGACGACACCCTCAAGACCGACGAGAACTTTTAAATAAAAGCATCCTGCCACCTAGCAACAAAGAAAAACACGCAACAAAACAAAGGCGTTGAGAGCCCTGATTCGCAAGGATACCCCCTCTATAACTGGCGCATACCGTGGGCACCACCACACACACACCCGCACGCACACCATTATCACGACTGCACATAGTATCATTGTGAGCTAGTGTTATGCATAGCATAATGGCCCTACCTTGGAACGCAGGGTCTTGAGCGAAAGATACCTGTATCAGTCAAAATCAACTTTGATCAATTCATCATCTCTCGTCCCATGGTGTACGTAGTCTGTGAAATCACACGTGAGCCTCGTCTGTTCGTAAAATTGTATAATGACAATCAAGTAAATATTCGCTGTGGCTGCTATAGGCCGTGTGGTTCGAGAACAGTCATGTCTCGCGATGCTATCATCCTACTCAAGTCTCGTCCCATCATCATATTCTTCCCGCTTCTCTAGACCCTTTCTTCAAACCCTTCTGAGAATCCTTCTCCAATCTCCTAAAAAATAGTCCATGCTTCTCAACAGGACAAAGTTACTGGTACACGGGTTAAGAAATGTGGTTGAATGTTCCGTCAGACGCCTTCCCAGTGGTATACCGACCTGGAATAAAAACCAAAAATTAAGAAACACACTGACAACGCCGAGACTCCTCCAGATGCTTTGAGAATAAATCACTCCCCTCTACCATGGTGCAGCTGCGCTGCACTATCAGCCGCGCTACATCCCGAGCGGAAGCATCCCCCTGAGATTTTTCAGTATGGTGGTGGTTGGGTAGAATCCGCTGACTCGTCGCTAATCCGTCCAACGCCAGAGTCCACCCGTTTCTTACTCGGTGGGGGTTGCTCCCGCATATCAATTCGATCCTCGAATCCCCTCTTATGGTCGCCTTGTATCGATACCCTAGACGTCAACCTGGGTCCCGCTGATCGACGCCTGTTGATCACCTCTTCGCGAGATGGCTTCGGGTCACTGATGGCCAGGCTCATCCGCGGGGCCGATCTGTCTCGAACGCTGAGAAACTCACTTCCTGGACGAGTTCGGACAGGATTTGGAGATGCACTAGGGCTCGACGGTGGACTCAACAAATACGAGTTACGGAACCCCTGGCGTGAGCTTCTCCACCTGGACAAATTCCAGAAGCCAGCGTCCCCCCTGTCATTCAGGCCTTCGGAATCAGAAGCGCTGATCAGACTGAAGCTTGGTGTTGGGGGGCTCGTCATGCCGCTTCTCTCCCGGTCGTTCGAGGCTCTGACCGTGGTGCGGTTCGACAGGCCACTGCCGGCGGGACTTGCGGGGTTCTGGTTCTGGCTCTGGCTCTGGCTCTGGCTCTGGCTCTGGCTCTGGCTCTGGCTCTGGTTTCGGCTCACCGGACTCGGGGCATAAGGTTGTTTCCGGGCTTCCGTGGCGATGTTGGCGATGGAATTGTTGACAGATGATCTGTTCAGTTTGTTGGGGGACATGGAGCGCTCGCTCCGAGTCGGTGTAACGTTGATGCTGGGCCTTCCTCCGTCAATATCTTGCCGCCAGCTGTTGATCCTGTCAGAAGCGTGCTGGAGCTGAATCAGGTTAGGCCCAGCATGGCTAAGAGATCCACGTCTTGACTGCACACGGCTGCTCGCACTCGTTCTGGTAATGACACTACCACTTCTGCCGACGCCAGATAGACGGTGCGATAATCTGGAGCCCGCCTCCCACAGACCTTGTTGCCGCTTTTTGTAAGCACAATCCTGCCGGAATACTTTAATCTTTCCCGTTCTATCAGTGGTAATGATAATATTGCCGTCGGGATGTTTGGAACGCTCAACATAGGCGGGGCTCTCTTCAGGGCGTCTAGAACTGTTCAGCGAGTCATTGTTGTCCTCCTCCGACAAAGCTGACTGGCTTGCCGTACTCTCGTCAAGACTGCGTAGCATCACAGGCGGTGGGTTGCACAAATCATAAAGAGGGTCGCCAGAGGCACTCAGCAGCTGCCGGCTCTTCTCGGGGGCCATCAGAGCCGTGGTAACAACTTCGGGGTGTGCATCGAACGTTTCGTATGGCTGTTTGTCCTTGATCTCGTCCGGGGATCCGAGCTTCCAGATATATGCCTTGCGGTCTTCGCTGCCGCATATGACATAGCTGCCATCATCGCTGAAGCGTGCGTTAATCTGGCTCGACTGGTTTTCCAATCCCTTATACTTGACCTGGATTACCTTGTCGTTTAGATTGTACACTCGAACCCGCGAGTCGTTGGAAGTGATGAGAACCTTGACTTGACCAGCCTCATCACCCGCTGGTACGGTCAAAGTTCGAATACCTGTGATCTTGCTTCCCTTGGCATTCTTACCCCGCGACGACCGCACATGAATCTGGTACTTCAACTCTAACCCTTGAGTGGTGTAAAAAGTGCACAAGCCACTGAGCACACCACAGATGGCCGTTGTGCCGCTGGGGGAAAAGGCTACTGCGGTGATGAACTCGCTCGCCGTCGTCTGAAAAGCAACTTCCTTATCAGGGATGCTCCAGAGTCGCAGTTGCGCATCCAGCGATCCCGAGAGAAAGAAACGGTCATCCACAGGATGGAAAGCGATCGATGTGACCAGATCCTTGTGAGGAAAATTGCCCAGACAATCATTCCTGCTCATGTGCCACAGTTTCACGGTCTTATCCATGGAGGAGGAAAGCAGGAAGTTGTTCTTGCTCCAGCTCAAAGCAAGCACCTCCCCCTTGTGCCCTTGAAACTCTCGTACCGGTTTGGTGCGGAAAACAGGAGCACTGAGCTTTTCGCCATGAGTCCCGTTTTGCGCCTCTTCTTCCTCGTGTGCCCTTCGCTCTTCTGGCGTGGATATCACGGCGAATACGCGCACGATCTGGTCCTTTCCTGCCACGGCCAGGTATCGTCCATCCAAGCTGAACTCGGCTGCCCAGATGGCATTGCCACCTCTGAGGATCTTGCTCCCGACTGCCGTCGCTTCCGCGCGGCCATGTGAGTTCTGGGGTTTGCTTTGGGAAGCAGTAAGTTCTTGCGCAAGGAACAAGTGGTTGAAGTCCTTTTCTTTCTTGTTGTGGGCTTTGACACGGATATAGCGGGGAGGCTCTTTATGGAGGGGTATATATCCTCCACTAGCACCGACGACGGATGTGAGAGCTCGTGCATGTGTGCCATCGGTTCGCAAGTCGCCCAATTCCGATTCGGAGTCTTTCGCGTCGTCGTCTTTCCTCCAGCTTCCGCGCATTCCCAATCGACTCAGGAAAGACACTCCTTTCCTAAAGAACAAGGGTCAATTCCAGGACTTGGTTCATCACAGAGGGCAGATGCGCACCTTCGATCTTTGCTAGAATGCTGGGGGTTGCTGGGCGACCTGCTGAGTTCAGAGCTCTGCCTCTGAAGATCGTCTTTCGCAGGGCTGTCGGTGCGACCCTGACTTCTAAGGCGTTGTGCAATGGTAGGTTCTGCGGTGTTGCTGTTGGTTCTCAAGTAAATTTGCTATTCATGCTCTATTAGTCGTGGAAATCTAGACCCCATATGCCAGATCCCGACTCACCGTGCTCAAAGGATCGAGCCCAGCGTTGGAGGGGGGACCCGGAGAAGGCGACTTGAATGGTGCTTTCCTGTCCTTTTCTTCCTTTGCATTCTGAAGAGAACTTGATTGAGGTGGTTGTGTATTCGAGGTCCTGCTCGATTGGAGGTCCAGGGACGTGCTAGCACCTACATACAATGCAATCGTCAGCTTACATGGTATAAACTGCCTGAGACTGGCCCGCGGAATGGAGCCAGAGGCGCATATGAAGCTCCAGACTCAACATGTCCCTCTATAAACTGGATTGGTAGAATAGATGCACCCAGGTGTTTACATATATAATGCAGGGCATTGTCACTTGTAGATAGGTCCAGAAGGGGGGGAGAGGAGAGTAAGAAAACATGTCAAATACATACCTTGGGAATCAGAAGTCGCAGCGAGGCTCTTGCGACGGACCTGGGATGCAGATTCGGGACGGACGGGGATGGCTGAAGAGTCGTGTGTGGTGTCGCCCCCAGCAGCAGGCGATGACTTTGAGGCAGACATCTCCCATGCTGCGTGGGCATTCACGTCCTAAAGAATTTGGATTTGTTGCAGTAGAGTCCACTGTCGGCCGGATTGCGCGGGCTGTCGGCCTCGCGCGACTTGTGGGAGTTGCCCACCCGAACAAAACGAGAGCAGGCGTGTGTGGCCTTGGCTTGGCTGATGGGGTCAGACTCGGGAGTCTCGTCTCGTCTCGTGGGGGGGTGAGAATTGGATGTGGATGTGGCGGCGACCGGGGTTAACGAGCGCTGTATCCAATCCGAGGGGTCCGAGTGCGAATGGGAGAGAGGAAAGGCGAGATGAGGCTGGGCGTCTTGGCCGAGGGTACTCTGTACTGTACGCAGGTAGATAGGTAATGTACCTGTACCTCGAGAATCGAAGACGGGAGCTGGTAACGATGGTGTGTGCGCGCTGTTGTGAGGCCCTCAGCTGATGCTGTCTTTACAATGTAGGGCCAACAAGCAAAGAAAGATGTCTGCCCCAGGTGGATGGTAGTTGAAATGGAAGGGAATGGAGCTAGTGACAGAGACAACGATGGCTAAAACGAAGGACCTTGGAGGGAACGGACAGGTGTTTGTTTGGGGGTGACAAGACAAGAAAATGAGGTTTGCATTGGCTATTCGATGTTGAGGTAAGCGAAAGCGAAGTGAATGCGATGGTGTTGTATGTATGTACTGGCTGTACTGGCTGTACTGCAGGGAGGCTGCTCTAAAAAAGAGCTAGACAGACAGACAGGACTGTATACCTAGGTGGGCCGAGGCTTGGAGGATGGGACTATAATACTGTGTAGTTTCTAGTGTATGGGATAGGAGCTGGTAGTTTTCTATGGCGTGTGATAAAATAAAGGAGTAAAAAAGGGGTCCGCAATGAAGGATGAAGGGATGAAGCTACGAGTGAAGCGACGAAAAAGAGGGAGCCATGTGCAAGATGGCGAAAAGATGACTCTGTGAATGGACTGAGCAGGGGCAGCTGATCTGTGGTTGTCAGCACCTGCAGCTCATTACCATCACCATGCCCACGTCCAATGGAAATAGCGACGCGGTTCAATTGTTTCCATGTGAGAAGCTGGAGGGGCTGGGCTAGGCTGGGCTGGACTGGGCTGTGTAGTCTGTACCTCGTTGGAGAAGAAGAAGAAGAAGAAGAAGGGAAGGGATAGGAAAGGAAAGGGAAAGGAAACGTAACTTGTCCCACCGCACCTCGGATATCGGCTTGATTTCCTGGGGTCAGAAAGACTGAATATGGAACCCCAATGAGGTAAGACAAGACTCAAGTGCTGTATGTATGAAGATCTGGGAAAAGGTTGCATCCAACAAATCAAGTTGGATTTCATAGGGCAGAACCGATTTGGCACAGCAACTCGACGTGCCATTTCAGGCCTCTCTCTCTCGCTAGGCTAATTCTGATGCGGTTGGAGCTCCATGAAGAGCTGGGCTATGCTGGGCTATGCCGATGTTCACAAGCGGTGCTTGACCTGTCATATTAGCATGTGTCAAGCATCGGCGTCAATCATTGATCATGGATCTAATAGTCTCAACGTAACTACAGGCATTAAGGCTGGAGGATCGATGATCGACCGTCGTTCTCCAGATTGTCCGTCACAGCCACATCAGATCCAGCGCGA
The DNA here is from genome assembly GCA_013266265.1 of Fusarium sp. NRRL 66182. NCBI lineage: Eukaryota > Fungi > Ascomycota > Sordariomycetes > Hypocreales > Nectriaceae > Fusarium > Fusarium sp. NRRL 66182. Next base: position 85,753 of record JABFAK010000148.1, on the reverse strand, counting down.
ACCTGCGGCTCAGTGGCTCACCGCACAAACGCTGGCTTGCTTGGCGTCAACGGTCATGGCAATAAGACGATAATGCCTAGACCGCAAAAACTACCTATCATGGGTACTCTGTACCTAGCGGACAGTTGAACCATCATGGAAAGACACAAGCGAAATTGTTGATGTATCATGGAGCGGTACACGCATACACACATGTCCGTAGGCAGGTAGGTAAGTACTAACCTACCTATGTAGTATGCACTATGTAGTCAGTATAGGTATCCGCGTATTCTCGGATTCGTTTTGGAAAGGCGCAGTTCATGCATTCAACGTCGGTCTAGAACCACGTAACCACCTATAATAGTGAAACAGAATGAGGGAATAATTAATGGTAAAAGTGTCTGCCTGTTTGCCCAACTCACCCCAAGCGAGACAGAGGCGCGTGCGACAAGTGTCGACGAATTTACATGCTGGGCTTACGTCGTTAATGCTGGGATGGGCCAGGGTATCTTTACCGTACAGTAGGTAATTCGGTACCTTGCACTATCGAGATGTACGACGTCAGATCACCACCTGGCAATTGAGCCTGAATTGTTCTTTCAAAGAGAGCAAGCAGCTAGGGCAGTCATTCATTCTTGATCATCACCCTAACAGGAACTGTCCATGAGGCAAAGCTTTACGGGTGACAACCCATATATGACATGATGACGTGCCTTTCCTTTCGTAAATCTAGGACTTGAAGGGCTCCTAGTTCGATCCATGGATGCCTGTATTAAGCGGCAGCCTGGTAGTATCACATACATGCCCAAGTTGTACTGTACATGAGGAAAAAGCACGCCTCCGTGGATCTCTTGTAGGCGGATTAGATAGGCATTGGTCGTTGATGGATTAGCGTGGTTCATCAAACTATAACTATAACCAAAACTATGTGTAAGCTCTGCCAGCACACAAAGTGTTGAAAAACTAAAAAAAAAACCTCAACTGCTGTATTATCATGAGATGAAATTCCGTCTTAGCTTCCGGCCGCATTAAATTTACTAAGCCAAAACCTGCACACCTCCAACAAACTTTGCAATGTTGCATGTGTTTTTCAAACTATGCGTCGGAGATAGTGGAGTACAAATTCGGCGCTTTAGCCCACTCACACATCATCATAACTCGTTCAATCCCGCGGAGTCCAACAACAACCCGACCGGCCATTTCCAAGCCCCGACGCCGACGCCAACGCCGACATCATCATCATCATCATCATCATCATCATCATCATCATCATTCACAGAGCCCGAATCTTGACCCCTAGTCCCTTGCCCTTGTGGTACCTGACAGCGGCACCAACACGGGATTTACTATTTTGAGCAACTGCCGGACCCTAGACTACCTTACCCACCACCCACTTCAAAGTTCACCTCATCCACTGGCGTGACGTGACACCTTGGCGACTCTGGACGAATTAGTCTATCGTCTCAGCTGCCGTTGAGCCTCAAACTCACATTACAGTCTTAACTAGCCAGGGTGGCCTTGCCCGTCTTGGCTGCGTCCCACCGTCTCGGGCTGACAGCGGCCTGAAGCGTTATTCAACAGTCAATCCTTTATCATCGACAGCTCAACTTGGAGCTTACAGCTTGTTCTCAAGACTCAGGTCTTGCTATCACAAACGCGCCGAGGTCCGAGGCTTGATATCCAGGTCCAGCCACAGCACAAGATGAAGCTAGTCTCGCGCAAGGTCCCCAAGACCCTCGAGGACGAGACTGTCTCTCTCCTCCCCGAAGATCCCGAAGATATGGTCAGCTACCTTGTCCCTTGCTCCCCTTCCGCAAGCCCCCGTTCCCTGTCCCATCTCAAGCTCCCTCTATCGATCATTAGACCCTGCTTCTGCCTCTCTATTGTTACCCCTCCCCCTCCATCGTCGACACACCCATCATCTTATCTCACGAACTTGTCCGTTCATGCCATTTACCTTGTACCACATGACTCCCACTTCCAGCCACTTTGTGTTCCGGAAGTGACCGATTTTCACCGCTTTTTTTTTATATATGAGATAAGATGCTAATATTGACTGGTAGTGGCATGCATACAACCTCATCCTTTCTGGCGATATCATCCATGCTCACGCCATTCGCAAAGTAGTCACAACCTCAAACACCGGAAGCACGGCGTCTGAGCGTGTCCACACCGAGTTGGCTATCAAAGTCAAGTCGACCTTCTTTGACCCCATCATCTCATCACTCCGCGTCTCGGGTACCGTTGTGGCAGAGAATCCTCATGTCACCCTCGGCTCTCACCACACGCTTGACCTTGAGGTTGGTCGTCCATTTACCATCATCAAGCCAGAAGGATGGGACTCCATCGCAAGAGCTACTCTCCAGGAGACCCTATCCGATGACAAGGACGGCGCCATAGCGGCCGTCGTTATGCAAGAAGGAATTGCCAATATCTGCCTCATCACACAATTTCGAACAGTCCTGAAAGTCCGTGTGGAAAGCGTGATCCCAAAGAAGCGCGATCTAGCATCGGACCAGGACGCAGGCATGCGTCGCTTCTTTGAAAAGACCCTGTCGACTCTTGTAAGAACCATGGATTTCACGCAGTCACGGCCGCTGCTGCTAGCCAGTCCAGGCTTTGTGGCTGGAGACTTCAAGCAGTATATCGCCAACCAGGGGCGTGATAAAGCAGACAAGGTGCTTACAGCCGTGGCCAAGCAGGCCACAGTAGTTCACTCCAACTCCGGCCACGTTCACAGCCTCAACGAGGTTCTCAAAAGTCCCGAGGTTCTGGCCAAGATGAAGGACATGAAATTTGCTCGTGAAACACAATACGTCGACCAGTTCTTCGACATGTTGAAGCTGGACGATGGGCGCGCATGGTATGGCACCTCTGCCGTTGAGAAGGCAGTCAACGATGGCGCCGTGGGGCCAGGCGGCGGTGTTTTGCTGATCAACAACTCCTTGTTCCGCAGTGAGGATCTTGCTACCCGTAAAAAGTACGTCTCTCTAGTGGAAAAGGTCCGGAGTGATGGCGGCGAGGCAAGGATTCTGAGTAGTGATCACGAGAGTGGGCAACGGTTGACGATGCTGGGCGATGTTGCGGCCGTTCTCAATTATCCAATGTTGGATCTCGACGAAGACGATGCTGGTGAGACCAACGGCGGAACCGAAGAACCAAGTATGGCAGATAGTGTCATTTAGATGAGACAAAAAGGGAAAATAGAAGAATAAGAGATAATACATTATTGAGTTCTTTGCGTAGAGTCTTACCCTACAAGTCTACCTTTGTCGACGAAGAAGCAATCTCACCCTGCATTCAGTACTCACATTATATTTCAAGTACCGATACGTCTATACCTCACTGCATTAGACATCATTAGAGGCCCTCCAAAACATTCTGGAAAAGCTCTCGATAACCACCAGTTGGTATCTAATAGCGGAATGTGTTGGCAGGGGTAAGTGATCTAATCCATGTAGCCGCACACGTAATGCTCCCCCCCGCATCCATGATTCCTAAGCATCAAAGTGTGTACTGGGTTCCTTGCGCTGAAGCAAGACTGTACGCAGCATAATAGCGATAACTCGCCGTGCTTTTTTTAACAAGAGAATTCTATCTTTTTGAAACTCGAATCGTAACCCAAACCAAGCCAAGTTAGTTACACAATCAATCTGTCGTAACCACAACGTAGGTTGAATGATTCACCACTCTACCCTTCACCCCTTGACTACCCCTCACCTTGATCGCCATCAGCTTGACACAACCCAATTCCTATCTATCAACAATCATCTAATCATGACCTTCAGAATGACTTCTAAACTTGCCCTTAATTCGACAAAGAAGCTCAACTCGGGCTATGAGATCCCTCTCTTGGGCTTCGGAGTAAGATCCCTTGCTCCTTAATCACTGCTCTTCCGTGACCTTTACTAATACTTGTGTCTAGGTGTACCAGGTGTAGGTCCAGAAATACTTCAGAAACAAGGCGCACACTTTTCTAACCAACATATTAGTCCCGTGGAACAGGCCCCAGATGCCACCAAGAGGGCCCTTGAAATAGGCTATCGCCATGTGAGCATCTACAGACCCAGTGCAGTTCGCCGCTAATCCTTCGAGATCGACTCTGCTTCCGGATATCACAACCAAGGCCCTACTGCATCAGGAATCCCGGCATCTGGCGTCCCTCGCTCCGACGTCTTCTTCACCACCAAGATACCTGTCCACAAGTTCCCTCTCAACTACGAAAACGCCCACAAGCTGGTAGACATTGCCCTTGACGAGACAAAGCTCGGCTATCTTGACCTTGTTCTCATCCATGCCCCGTACGGTGGACCTGATGCCCGAAAGGGCGCATGGAAAGCTCTCGTTGAGTGTGTCGAGGCTGGCAAGGTTCGCTCGCTCGGTGTCTCCAACTATGGAGTCCACCATCTAGACGAACTGGAAGCGTACATTAAGGAGCTCGAGGCAGAGCGTGGAGCAGGCAAGGGGGGCGTCATTTCTGTAGGACAGTGGGAAGTACACCCCTGGCTTACGCGACCCGACATCGTCAAGTGGTGCCAAGAGCGCAATATTGCAGTCGAGGCTTATTGTCCCATTGTGCGAGGCGAGCGTTTCGGCGATCCCAAGGTCAAGGCTATTGCTGAGAAGTATGGCAAGACAGAGGCTCAGGTCTTGCTCCGGTGGAGCTTGCAGAGGGGATATGTGCCTCTGGTGAAGAGTGTTACTCCCTCGAGGATCTTGGAGAACTCGCAGCTCTACGATTTTGAGCTGACGGAGCAAGAAGTGCAGGATCTGGCAACTGGTGACTATAGCCCTTGTGCTTGGGATCCGACTGTCGAGACACTGGACAAGTAGATGTCACTAAATTGGGTTGATTTAGAGATACTCATTGTTATGATCCTTGTTCATTCTCTATTTCCTGCTGTCTTGTCTCAAGCTTGATTGTTTTGAGGTATACTAATACTGTCTTTCATGTCATTGTTGGCGGGACCACGTGACCACGTTTCCACTTCGCGTTTAGACCGTCTTTCACGCGTAATGCGTAGTTTCCATGCCACACTTTCACAACATCCCACCATCGCTGTCATCCCACCTTCGCCTCTTGCGCGGCCTGACCAAATGTCGCCTCCAGGCTCAAGATGGGCCAACGAACCTTTACGCTCATCCCGCAATTTCCGGGTCGCGATGAGCCCCCCGACAAACCTCCCTTGCGGCCCATGACCTCAAAGCAGGTCCGAAACGCCTATAAAGCTGCCAACAAAGGACCAAAACTCTCTCGCGCCGAGGCATGGAAGCAGGAAAAAGCGGAGCAAGAACGTATACGAAAGGAATTTGAGCGGGAAAAGGCAGCGGCGAAAGCAAAGGTAGCACGCGACAAGAAGAAAGAGAAGGAATTGGCCGAGAAAGAGGAGAAGCGAAAGAAGGGATTGCCGCTCGTGAATGTCCGACCAAGTCAAGAGACAATTTCGTGGTTCTTCAGAGGGAATGGGACCGCAAAGAAGAGAAGTGCACAGGGAAATGATGTCGACAAGGTCAATGGGGTAACCGAAGAATGCAACGACGAGACTCTTGATGAGACTACGAGTGGAGATGAGCCTCGGCAACCCCCCGCAAAGTCACAGAAGCTGGACAACATTCAGGAAGAGGACGAAGACATTGCCAAGGCCGGCATGGATGTCATGATCCAAAACCAATCGCCAAAACCCTTGCTGCAAGTACCAGAATTTGAGAGCTTTCAAGAGGAGCTGGAGGACGACATGGCGGAGCTCATAGATGAAGTCTCAGCGAATCTTGAGCGACATATACCTTCATCTAAACCACCAGAGCCAGAGGAGGAACCAGAAGAGCGAGAGGACGAGTTGGATGCCGACTTTGAGGAGGACCTGGCACTGGGAATACTCGAGGGTATTGAGGCGGCTGTTGATAAATCCAAACCCAACATGGACCATGGAGTGGAGTCAGCTCACGATTCACCTTTGAGACCGAACTCTGCGATACCGAAACAGCCTCTGGGGGGTTCTAAAACATGCCTATCAAACCGCTACGCAGAAGACCTCGGCCTACACCGTCCTACTTCTCCATCAGTTACATTCGCCAAACCTCGTGTTCCAGAGAAGCCGCAGCGAAAACCAGAACCGCGATCCCCATCTCCGCCACGTCAACACCCGCCTATGAGCACGCAGGCTATTTTCTCCAACTTGGATGACTTCTTTCCTTCATCCTCTCAACAGGCACGCGAGCTCGAAGAAGAGCCAGACTGCCATCTCATGCTGTCTGCGCCACTCCAACTCGCACCCATCACAGAAGAGGAAGAGGACCTCACAGACGAAGAGCCTGAAAAGCCTGCAGAGCAAGCCCCACTGCCAGCACTCGATCCCATCTCGGATTCACCTCCTGCACCTCCTAGACGTTTCTTCACCTCATCTGGCTCGCATGAGCGCATGTGTCTCGCCATGCAGCGCAGCCGTCGTACAGCAGCGCTGGAAGAGATACAACGACGCGAGCGCGAGCGCTTCCAGGCTGGTATGATGGAGCGTGCTCAAGCGGAGAGCCGCAATACCACCAAGACACGCTCGCCTGTGGAAACCCCAAGAGTGTTTTCAAAAGCGCCGCAAGACGTGGAACGCTGTCAACTACGACCACCTCCGTCCAAGCCGACACCCGCATTGAACGTAAAACCCAACACCAACACACCTGCTACGCCAAAGCGTTTCACACCCCCAAAAGCACCACAATATACCGGACCTGTGCGACCGCAAGAAAGCAAAGAGAATCAAAAACCACCAGACCAACCTTTTGCGCTTAGTGCGTCGCAAGAGTCGTACGGTGGCGACTGGGTGGATGACTTGGCCTTTGAGCTCATGATATGATGAATGATACGGGACTTTGGATGATGACTACCGACATGGTGAGATATACGATACACAACAGCAGTATGAGTTGATGGCTTGAGATTTGGCGTCTTTTTGGGGGGCTCTATGGGTTACAGGGAGGGAATGATTTGGATATTGGTCCACTGTCCACTGTGCTGATGGGTATTGGGCGGCAGTGCATGTTTATAATCATCACATAGCGACGGCGTTGATTAGATGCTACCATGTTTGTTGTCTTTCGAGAAGTGATCGTCTTGGTATTGGGTCGTCTTCTACTTGCGATCATGTTTCCGCCCGTCCGTAGACCTGTATGCTTTTCCCAAGCCAGAACCGCTCAAGACCACATCACCACACTAAAATCAAAGAGCCCCGGTTCGCTACGAAAAACGAAATGCCCGATAGTTTTACAATCCCAAACGCCGATGCAATGCTCGCATTCGCAGTGTCTGCTTCGTCATTCATGACTTGGTTGCCCGGTTCCCAAAGACCGACCAACCGTGAACGATTTGTCCGATGTATCATGCTAAAGGAAAATCCCCACCCATTCTTGCTTAGAAGACACTTTGGAATCACAGTTTTCGACCGCACATCGAAGATCGGCGGCTGCGGTGTATGGATGCCTGTCGTCTGGAGAGCGGAAGCCCACACCATCACGGTTTGTCTTGGTAGGTTTTCGGTTTTCATAACAATCAGCACAGTAGACCTGGTCATGTCAGTTTCGCCAGAAACTTCCATATACAACTGCAGAACTTACGTGCCCACACTTCTTCAGGGCCCAGAAGTGATGCTCGCCAGGTGCTCGTTTCCGTTTTCCCTTGGCACTGCCAACAGAGCTCTGCGTTACCGTGCCAGTTGGATCGTAAGCCAGCTCTTCACTACACGCTGGGCAAATGACGACCCTCTCAGACTCCTTGTCGGGATCGGTGCAGGTATCGCGGGTGAACCCTTCCCGTGCTGGCCGGAGAACCTCCATGGGTGGTTTGGGACTGGGCTGTTGTGGAGCGAAGGCGTTGCGTGAAATGTCGAGACGAATATCAGCACCCATAATAGTACCTGCCCACCTCCTGAGTGGCGCCAAAGCAAAAGCACCAACGGCGCCGATTGCCCCTACTGCTTGTTGTCGACTTATTATCTCCAGCTCAAACAACTCGTCTTGCTGGTGTATGTGTCTTCTTGCTGGTGGGAAGCGCGGACCTCCTCGCTCATCCTCGGGAGAATCCGCCGTGAGGTCAATGACACTCGCTGAGCGGCCAACAAAGGTACCGTCAGTTCGCGACAGCTGAGGCGGCGATATGCGCTGCGAGTTCGTTCTACGAGGGTTCCTTCCACTCGCAGGCGGGGCAAATATAGAGGCCATGGAGTTTCGTGATTCTAGGGGCGAGTCTGGCTCTTCTGTGAGGTCGATGACGGGAGCAGGCTGTTGCGGCTCCTGGGGTGGCTGTGAGGACTGAGCTCTTCGTTCGTTTCGGCGGGAGGACCGATGAGATCGGGAGGTTGCAGAAGATGCAACGGGCATGGCGGGTGCAGATGGATTCGGAAGATAGAGCTGGCTCAAGGCGTTGGGGTTTCTTCTCGACCCGACTGGTATCTCAATAATATCCTCCCCATTTCCGTCCAACATCTCGAAGAAGTCGTCGCTACTCGCAGCCATGTTGGGCAGATGGTAGAATGCGGTTTCGTACTAGAGTAATCGAGGTGCCGACCGCTATGATGATAGGTGGCTGTGAATGATTCCAGTGCGTCGTATTCACCACCGGGCACTGGAAGAGTGAATAAACGGCGCCGGGTGAAGCAGACAAGCAGCGCAGGTGGCGACCGGCTCGCAGAAAGGTTGCCCAGGCGCCCCGACTGCAGGGAGCCGAAGTGATATCGTTGGTAATCTTAGATCGTAAGACGGATTGTTGGTAGAAGTATCTAGTCGTATGGCAGAGGTATGGTCGGTTGGCAAACAATAGAGTAGGCTGAAAGATGGAACAAAGAAGAAAGCTGAATTTAAAGTCGCCGTTTGAAGATTGATACAAGGCTGCTCACCATGTGACGGCGGGACTTGGCGCCGATAGACGCTGTGCTGGGGGCGGTTACCCCGCCACATGGGCCATTGACAGTAGGCGTTTGAGGAAGCCAGGGGCCTTCTAAGGCGTCCGGTACAGGGGGGTTGGTTAGTGACGTGAATTCGCGCCCAGGCAAACAGAGCGTTTGAGGCTGAAGTGAAGGCGCCGATTTTATATATATCCAGAAACAAACCAAAAATCATGAATTATCAATTTTCAAACACCGCCCTCTTGCGTGCTATGCTGACCCATTGCCGCAGGCCTTGTAGTACAGGATTACCAGGGAATCATCCATCTGCCTCCCTTGAGCGCGTACTCTCGTCCAACTCCAGCATGCATCTCTATTCCTTTGTTCCAAGTATGCTGACCACACCCTCGCCGTTGACCGCCACCAGCTGCTTTGCAGACTCTCCCCACCGAACAGCGACGGCAGGTGTAGAGTTCTTCAAAGGCTCGCTCCACTTCTTGCTCGACTTGGCGTACTGCTGCACAGTCACTCCAGCAGCACCGCCGGTGGCCAGGAACTGACCACTGTAGTCCCAAGCCAGCGACTGGACCGGCCCGCCAGTCTCAAGCACCTTGGCCACAGCAGCATCTCCCTCCTTTCGCAGGTCGAAGATGGTAACCATGGTTTGTCCCTTGGCTGTGGTCGCAAACCAGTAACCGTTCTCAGAGAAGCTAAGAGCCTGGATAGGGGCACCCAGGCTAAACGAAGCAGCTTGCTCGAGTGTGTTGGTCATGAAGAGCTTGATTTCACCTGAAGTGGTACCGGCGGCAAAGAGGTGGCCATCGGGGTGGAAAGCACATGCAGTAAGAGCTGAGCACATATTAGCAGGCCATCAGAATGAAATTGGCGGGGGAAACTGACCAGAATCGGTATAAGCGCGGCTGACGCGGGCCTGCGAGTGCAAGTCGTAAAACACAAGGCTCTTATCTGTACCGACCGATGCCAAAATGTTGCCACCGGGGTGCAGGCTGAGCGCTGTAGCAGCACCAGCATGCTCGCTCAGCGAAGCCACCTGGTTGCCTTCCTGGAAGACCTTGATGCTTCCCTGACCAGTCGCAAAGGCCACACCGGTCTCGGCCCAGACAGCATCTGTTACTGGCTCCTCCACCAAGATGGATACCTCGACCTTGTCCTCGCTAGTGGAGTAGACGACCGCTTGACCCTTCAAGCCTCCGATAACCGCGTTATCTCCTCCGATGCTGAGGGCCGTGGCCTGGGGCACGGGGAGTGAGTGCGTGGTCGCGCTTTCGAAAGTTGAAATTTCTTCGCCGGTGACCCAACCCTCCGGAACAGGACGTCTCTTGCGGCCCTTTGATAGTCTGGACAATAAAATTAGCTTGAAACCATACGCACGGAGGATCATCACCTACGTCTGATGAGTCTCGTCCACCTTTGCGACGAGTTCTTCTGGCAGCTTCTCCACGCTGTCCACCTGCATCTGATCACCATCGACGGCACCACCCGTCACAGTAACCTTGCTCAACGCATCCCTAGCCTCGTCTCGCTCCCTCGTGAGCCGTGCAATAACTCGAACAGCGGCATCGTGCTGGTAGAGCGCTGTGGCAAGCTCCTCTCGGGTGCGCGCGAGCTGCTCCTTGAGGTTATATGTCTCCAAGGCGAGCGCGTCCCACTCGTTCTGGAAGGTTGCGAGAAGAGCAGGGATGGAGGTCAAAGTAGGAGGACGCGGTCGGACGATACGCGACGAGTGGATGGGAAGGAGATCTTCGGCGGTCAAGGCCTCGCCAGAATCGGGCTCGGTGCCATGCTCGTTGATGTATTGTTCGATAAGCCGCTTCTCGTAGACGACACCTGTCGTGGATTAGCTGTGGTTGCCGCGCGCTGGGAGCTGTTGATATACACACCCGACTTCTTAGACACGACGGCCTCTTGAGGAGCCTCTCCAGAAACTGTCAAGATGTTAGCGCACTTTGGTTTCAGGGCGATCTAGGTGTGCATCTCACTTCCACAAAGCATGGCGACTGCGATCTGGAGCTCGTTGGGCTTTCAATTGCTTGCCGTCTTGTAAAGCGCAATGCAATGCAATTTGTCGTCTTGAAGCTCTGTTCCAGGTTGCGACGACTACCGCCTAGTCGAGATTTTGCCGGTGCACTGACCAGCAAAAGCAGGAGCTCGGTATCACGGGGTGATAAGATAAGCCCGACAATATCTTATCGTTCCTCATCTTCCCAAGTATCGTCACGTCACCGGGGAGCACCGGTAATAACAGCTTCGCATGTCTCCGTGATCCGATGATAGATACTGATTAATCGCACAAGTTACTTTTGGCTTGAGTGTTTTTTTTATTATATTTCTCGCAGCATTTTAAAAGGTAAAAGATTGGCATCAAAACTTGACTATCAACAATCACCAACCTCAGCGCTCAATATGGCCCTCCCACTACCGCAAGACCTTCGTAAAGCAGATGAGCCCGATCAAATCCATACCTTGGATCTCCTCTTCGAGCCCAGTCCGGCAATCCATTCAACACTCCTCCCAATCCTGCGAAACTCAGAGTATACATCCTACCCACAACTCATCGACGCTTGCAAAACCCGTCTCGTCTCACTCGCACCCCCCAGCTCCTCAACCAGCCCTGATGAGACTCTCCTCTCCATCCTGGGATCTCATCCACGTCTAGGAGCCAAAAAGGTAGACTCGGCACAGTCCGCGGCGGAGCAGGCCAACCTACAAGGCCAAGGGGAGGAGCTGGCCAAGCTGAACAAAGAGTACGAGGACAAGTTCCCCGGTCTGCGCTATGTTGTCTTCGTGAACGGGCGAGGGAGGCCTGAGATTATGGAGAATATGAGGGCTAGAATTTCGAGAGGTGACCTCTCACAAGAGGTTGACGAGGCGCTGCAGGTATGGACAGCTAATACAACGGACTTTCGGTTGCTAACTTATACTCAGGCAATGTGCGACATTGCAAAAGATAGGGCCTCTAAACTTGGCGTAAAGGAGTGAATGCGATCAAAATCGTCCATGAACAATCTTTCTCCTACCGCTTTGGGCTCTCTTGTATCTAAGGCCCCGCACTAGCTGGTTATCATGACTATATAAGCCAGTACAGCTCGTTCACTTTCCAGTCTCATTGCTGAAGGAGCTGGATGATGCTTCCACTGCCACCCCTATATAGACATGAACTAAAAACACAAACTACCACCCAATGCCAGACACGTGTTTTACACTATTCCGTTACATGGCTCCCAAAATGCCCTTGGACGCCGCTACATAACCAAAGTATCCAACTATCTTGACACCCAACAGATGCCGTCCAGCTCATCTAGATAGTCCTCATATGATCGTTCCTCTTCCTCATTCTTGTCATCACTACTTTGCCCAAACAAGACGCTGAAATCAGAATATACACTGTCTTGGTCGTCGCCCACATCATCCCAATCATCGTCCGTTGGGTGCATATAAGCGAAGCTGTCCTCTTCTAGGTCGTCGAGAGGAGGCAGAGGTGCTGTGGGCTTTAACTCAGGAGAGCGAACGGGAAAGAGTTGCGGCGATTTACGCTTCTTGTTTGCAGTCGCGTCACTGTCGGGAAGAGTGAGCGCTGCAGGTTTGGACGATCGACATGCTGTGGGCTTGGAGTGCTGAGAAGGGTTGGAAGACAATGGGCTTGGCTGTGGTTTTGTTGACGACATGGTGCTCGGATGACCAGCGATTCCGGCGCCTGTTGGACAGATCCTAAGAGACCTACTCATGGACGGATCTTGAAGAATCTGAGATCGCCAAGCAGGCTTGCCTGTGGCTTTTGAAGCAATGGCCGCCATCTCTTGCTCATGTTTCCTTGAGCCTGCCAGCTGGCCAAGGCTCAACCTCTTGCGTAAACAATTCATAGTCGAGAAACGCAGAAAGGACGTTGCTTGAAGATGCGCAACTCTTCGAGCCTGATCCACCGATGTAGCCATCTTCAGGAACCGTTTATCGCCAGCTTCTTGACCCTCTCGGTTCAGGATGTGCGTTGCGGGTTGGGAGTAGGGCTGCGAGAGCCGGCTGGTGATGAGTTCCGTGCGAAGTCGGCGCTTCTTGACGCTCAAGCCAGCAGTGTTGAAGCCATCGACATCGGATGCACTGCGTCGCCGCTTGACTCCGCTTCTGATTGTTGACGTGGATTGGCATCGAATATCCAGAGGGCTGAATCTATTTCTAGAATCATCCGACACTGAGAAAGAGAAGCTCGGTGGACGCGCAGGCCCTGACCGCAGCACCCAACCTTCCGGCTCAGAAGGGTCTTCCTGAGAACTCCCCATACTTGGTGATGGCCGAACTGCGCAGTACGGCACATCTCCCATCAAAGCCTCAAACAGGGGGTCTGGACCAGGACATCGAGGTACCTGGGCTAGATCGCCCGAGGAAAGATCCAACGGAGAGATGGGGAGATCATCATGGCAACCACCTACCGTGTGGCGCCTCCATGGCTCAACAAGATTAATGGAGGTCTGTCCATTGGCCTCTACCTCCATCACAACAGCTTGCGCTTCGTTTGGGGGAGGAAGAAGCTCCGCGTGCTATCAAAGGAGGCTCGCCCGATCCATCCGCTTTAGCCAGTTTGCGTACAGTTCCACGACGATGGAGAGAAGCTGAGAGTCCAGCAGAGGAATTTGACCTCTAACAATTTCGGTGGGTCGAGCTGAGTGAGGATGATTCGACTCTGGAGTAGATCTGGTGATGTGAAAGGGAGGGAGGGTCCCGCCTCTCTCTCTCTCTCTCTCTCTCTCTCTCTCTCTCTCTCTCTAATGGTAGACTCTGGGTCTAACTCGACCAACGTAACCTCTTTTACCTCAACCTTTGAACAGAGTTACTGTGCGACTGCAGCCTCTCTCTCTCTCTCTCCCTCCAAGCAGGGGAATAGATACAGTATCTACTCAAGACTTGAGAGATCCAATGCTAGTCCCTGGCGTGATATGTCGATATCGACAAGCGAAGTGGGGGCCCGAAGCTGAACAAGATCGGTTCCAGGTGGATACGAGCAGCAAGAAAAAAATGGAGAGAGTCCTCTACTCCTCTAACAACGCAACGTCCTATCGCCAGGCGGATTGATCAAGATCTTGGCGAGATAAAGAAGCCAGAACGAGAAGAGTAGAAGTGGAAAACACTTGGGTAGAATAAGGAATAAAGAGGGGAAAGGTTGGCCCTCGACCAAATAGCGTAGGTGGTAGAGCAGGTAGGCAGTCGGTACGTATCAATAGGTAATCGGTAGGTAGGCACGTTTGCAAGTAGTTAGTCTACCTCTGTTACGCTCTACTACTATGGTACTATTGCAATCTACTGCCGGTTTGACAAGGATCGTAGCCCGACGGGGACCAATTCGATGGGAAATCCGGGGCCGACACGAGGGTGGATCGAGTCCCTTGACCCATGGGTCTAACGCGAAGAGAAAAGCCGGGGCACGGATTTCTTGTTCTGGACGACACGCCAGCTGTTGTACTGTACTGAACTACATACATACATACTTTGACACTCCGTTCCCACTGTCTCAGTATGCATAGGTAGCCATTCGATCGATGCCTCGACTGTCATGGTTGGTGCTTGTGCCCATGAACCAACGACGACAAGGAATGACCGTCATCATTTACGGGGGTAAGCCATCTGGGGTTGCACATCATCTCATAGGCTAGGCGTTGGTCAGGCGGTTGAATCAAGCGTTCAACCATACAGGGATCTTCCTCAGCCGACTTGCTTTTTCTTGCATGGTCAGGCATAAGAAGGGGGTCGTCAGCCGTCGGATGCTACCGGTCTATGTATGTATATACAGTATGAGGTGTCATTTATGAAAGGGGACTCCCCGGTCAGATTATTTTGGATTTGGCCTCGTTCAAAAGACGTGAGCAAGACATGTTCTTGAATTTTGTACTATTGCATGCGAACTAGGTAGCTCATCATGGAATTGCATGGCTCGTCGTCGACGTTCTAGGACCTGACTTTGACTGAAACCGGTCTACTGGTAACGTTCAGCACCTGCGACAATAATTGCTTTTTATCCTGCGTACCTTACTGGCTCGGGCAACCGACGATCAGCATCACCTTTGGCAGAGTCTTTAGCCCTGATAGAGGCGGTTACTGCTTGGGTTGAAATAGGGCACCCGATCCAGCCATTGGGAACACGTGTGTGCACGAATGTGACTGCTCTAGTTTGCAGTTATTCAACGAAATGAAAGGCCTCGGGTCCAAATATCATATGGGGCGCGACGGCATTCCTGAATTGGGACAGTCGCCCTCGGAGATGTCTAACAAAGTCATCATTATGAGGACTTTTAGGTATCAATCAATAATTTGATTCATTAAACGCTATCCGAGCCTCTGTCTTTGACTAATGTCCCTTCTTTCAACCTCAAGACAAAACTCCAAAAACTCCATATCCCAGAGCAACCCAACTAAAGAGCGTATCGTAGTTGTACATTGTGCATCGTGCACTAGCTTCAAACTCGCGTGGTACTGACGTCAAAGATGTCGTTCTTCCATCCTCCCTGTTCATACTCGAAGAGTCTTTGTTCTGCGTCTCTGCCTTCCTCCTCCCACAACCGGACCAAGCTTCCAGGGGCATAACGTCCCTTGAATGCACCTTGACCAGGCTTAATGCCGACACGGGTTTCGAGGTCTGGATCAGGGGCTGGGACGAGACGTGCGGCAACGGCGCGAGTAAATGTCCAAAGATCGTTGGGATCCGCAATGCGCGTGGCTCTAAGCCGCTCCCGTGCGTAGAGCATTTCGCGGTTCAGGAAATGAAGGCCTTCAGCAATGCCTTCTGCAATCTTGACTTCAAGAGCCTTGCGCACAATGGGTCGAATGAATGGTTTCAAAATCCATGCTAGGCAAGCAAACTTGGATTTGCTGAGTGTGTAGTTGAGGTGATGAATGCGAACTTTGACATTGCGCAAAGAAACAATCTGCTCCAGGCGATCCTTGCCAATTTCAAGGTCGAGGGTGATATCCACGCCACGCCTGTCGAGATGGAATCCTGCAATACCCTCGTCAACCATTCGGAGAAGACCAGAGTGTAGACGGAACCAGTAACCCAAATCATCGGCCGCGATAGAGAGACCGGACACGGTGACCTTCATCATTGAAGTCATGGTAGATTGCGTGCCATGGAGTGCCTTTCGTACTTGAACATCGTTGTATGACGAGATGTTGAGCTGGAAAGGTAGGAATGAGCTTGCATTGACTGTGCGGCCAGGCTCAAGGACAAGATTTTCGAGCAGGAGATCAATGGCAGGCGCCGACACTTCGACACGTGGAATAGGGATGTACTGAACAGCCTGAATAAGAAGAGGTACAAAAATATTGATGGTGTCGGTAACCAGATCGCTGTTGGCATACTCTCCAGCCGGGGAAAGGAGAAGGGCAATTCTTTCGGTCGTATGGACGAGCTTCTTGATATCCGTGTCGTCCAGAATTGACCGGAAAGCAGCATACAAGTTGGAAAGCAGCGCATCCAGGTCGTCTCGAATAGATGACTTGGCGGTCAGCTCGTTGGACTTGTTGCGCAGATTCTGGAAGCGTTCCTCGATGTTGTCAAAGAAGTCAGGATCGCTCAGCATATCTTGCACCATATTACCAATTTGTCGCACCATCTCATCGAAATTGGGGTCTGTTCGCCCGTCATCGACAACGGCTTCAAAAGATTTCTTGACATTGTCCCAGTGTTGACGCTTGCCGAGCGAGGTGATGAACAGCCAAAAGTTGTGCACTGCCTTGTCAGCCTCCGGGTTGGGCTGGGTATCCTCCTCCACTGCTTCTACTGTCGCAGCGGCAGCATGTGAGTAAATAAGAAGGTAACGTCGGATGAGCAGCGAAAGCGTGGAAACTGACTCCTTGTAGTCTGTCCGCTTCCGAAGATTGAGGACGGTGTTCTTGAGGCGTTTGACCAGCGCATCGCCTTCGTCACCTTTGACGTGCTCCTTTATGCTCTGTGCTGCCCCATCAGCCACCACAATGGCGCTATCCTTGACTGTTTCACCAACATCTGTAACTCCATGCTTGAGATCTTGGTTTGAGGGAGGATCGGGTGATTTTCCGTTACCATTGGCATGCTTGAGGGCATCTTCCTCTTCCTTTGATGGCTTGATGGCCTCACCGGCCTGTTTGGAGACGTCCGACAAGGTAAAGGCAGTGTCTCGAAGCACCTCTCTTCCCACGGTGCCGAGATCAGATAAAAAGATGCGGAAGTCTGAATTGGTCAAGAGAAGAGACCCAACGGTCTGCAAGCTCTTGTATGTCGCTGCAGCGTCAGCCCGGACCTTGGCTCTAGCAGCTCTTTGCTCAATGTGTGCTACATCGACATCCAGCCGAGCCTTTGTCAGATACCAGATAAAATCTTGGATCTGATCTTTGCTGTTCTTGTGCTGCAATACCTCGATGAACTGGGTGAGCCATAGCTTGATGCTCCTGACCAGGGCTCTTCCCGAAGGGCTCAACTCTTGTCGTTCTGGGTTCAAGACTTGGGCCGAAAGAAGGGTTCGCAAGTGCACGATAAGCTGCTCATTGCTGGGCATGTATCCCTTGGAGATGGCGCGTAGCATCTGATATGTATGCAGCTTCTCGTGCAGACGCGTCTGCAGGCCGGTGTCGTCATTGTAGCGCGGCAGCAGAGGCTCGCGCTCTGCGTCTTCACGGTTTTTGCCCAGGCCAAAACACGACAGCATTTTGGAGGCTGCAGGCGATGATTGCCTGGCGACAATTAACTGGTTTGCTTGTGTTGTAGGGTTTTTTTCGTGGTTGGTGATGGTTTGATGAGGATGAAATTCATACTCAATCGTCTGAGGTATAGTCATGATTAGAGATGACGACGTCATGACTCTCACCGGAGCTTCAAGTCCTGGTTAGTAACACAGGCTCGAAAGGCGAGTAACCACCACCTTGATCTTATACATGACGAAAAAGACAATCGTGAGCTCATTTATTGGATAATACATTCCTTCGCAATTTGTGCCGATGATGGTGTTGTTGACAAATTTACATAACAATGATGAGCGGGCTTGTGCAAGGGAATGTAATCGCGGTAGGTATGTATGCGCTTCCATGATAGCATCATTTTGGACACTAAAAGATGGGCGTTGGCATCTATAAGGGCATTGGATACGTGGCTTACGGTTGCTCACGTCGATTTAACCTTCAATTCAGGTATGCATCATACGGAAATCAGTCGATAAGATTAGAATCCATACCTAAAGGCCATCTCAATCGTCATGATACATACAATAGGGGACAAAATTCAATGTCACCACGTTCTGTACCTTATTCTCAGTCTTCCATGTAAATCCACCTATCAGAAGCAGGCGTCGTTTAGACTGCGCTTTTTCGGCAACTCACTTACACAAGCATCCAAGGATGTCTCCAATACATACAACCTCGGCAGCCCCAACCGAAACGTGGGGACGGCCCCAAGTAACATCTACCCCTTCTACCTACTGCTTACGTTAGGTATCTTTACCATCAGCAACACAACCATGTACAGAAGGGAAGCTTCTTGAGAGACTGGAACCGTACAAATGTCTCTTGTCTTGGTTCGAACAGTCCTTCAAAACATTGCCTTCAAACCACTTGTCCTGAGACAAGTCCAATGACTACGCCTAGAGAATGGAAGCGGTTGCCCTTCCAAGATGCCTTGGAAATGGTCAGGCTTCCAGACGAAACTTTATCTGTCGATAGCCAACAGCCCGTCCAAAAGTTTATGAGCCGTCAGCCAGCTTGGGTCCCAGGCCTGGAACTTCCGTGGGACACCGTCGGTATCACCCTGCCCAAGCTCGGAAAACGAGCTTACGGCGCTGTCGTATATGCCCAAGCCTCGCTCGCAGCCACGCGCGTGGTCGAACAAGAGGACGACAGCAGTGAGAATGGCAGCAGACGAGGAATCCATGTGCGTTGAACCAGTTCCATGGACCAAACGGCCGAACTAACATCACATAGTCCATTCACGCTGTCTTTACTAACCCCGGACTGTCGGACCGCCCTTTTATCCTCGATGTCACCGAGGTTACTTCAAGCCGTTCATTTTCTACACGTCTTGTCCACGCCCGTCAATCAACACAGCCCTCAAGTAACCCTTCAGGTCCCTTTCCCGACTCGGATGCTCAAGCGCCTCTCGGTGGTCCTTGTTTAACAAGCATCATCACTTTTAAACGGCCAGTTCCTAGTCCCGGTGACATCCAGGGGACTCCGCCACAGGAGAGATTCAGAGAGATTCTCTCATGTCGAAAACCTGACGAGTGGGACCCATGCCCACAAGTCGACATTGACGCTCTGAAAGTACACTTCCCAGACCAGGGCCACGGAGCGTTTCCAATCCTGGATATGTACAAGGTCGACATGACAGCTTCCAATGAAGGCAAGACCTTGCCTGAGCGGAAAGAACTAATATACTACCGACTGCTCAAGCCCCTTCCAAGAGAGGATGTCAACGCTCACGTGTTATGCCATGCATTTGAAGCGGATCGTAATGGTTTGCTCATGCTCGGCAATCACCTAGGCTATGGCCATGACCTGGGTTTTGCAACAAGTTTGAGCTACTCATTCTACGTGCACGTCAATGCTGAGGAGGCAGTCATGGGTGACAATGACTGGTGGATACAGGAAGTCTCTTGGCCACGCTTCAGCGCAGGTAGAGGTGCGATGGAGAGTCTAATATGGAGCCCGCAGGGGAAGCACGTCGCGACCGGCTACCAAGATGGTATAGTACTGCCAATGACAACCAAGCCTGGGAGGGAGACGAAGCTGTAGCCCACATCAGGTGTCGAGAGCGTGGTATTTGCAAGTTTGTGGATATGAGTAGGGGACTTGTCGATATGAGATAAACCCATCAGCACTGTCTGTTTCTGTGTCCGTAATGCAGGGGATTTTACGCTTTTTTGCGTCTCTTTCAACACCATTTTGTAGAGCAAGCTCTTTGTGGTGCCTACGGAATCCCGTCTCTGCTGGGTTGCCTCTCAAGTTTCGCATCATTTTGCAATCACCCTCATTGTTGCGCTGTTGAACTTTGAGGCTGCGTGGATTGACTGAGAGCACACATGCTGCAGCAGGGATGCTCCTGTCATTCAACGGGTAGAAGAGGAGCGTCTGCGATATTCATCACCAAGCTATACTGAACAAACATGGAGGTGATACTGGCGCGAATAGGGGTTTGATCTTGGGTGTTTGACAGTCGCACAAATCCTGGCACTGCAAGCTACTGTTCTTGGATATTTGGCGCTGACTCTTATATTAGGGTAGGATTCGCTTGAAGAGGGCGGATGTTGTTCAGTGCAAAACACCTGAGCGTGTGTGCAAGCGCTTGGATGAAGGCAGTAACTCAGTGCAGACGTTTAGGAGTCCGTTTTGTGGCATCGTCGGTTTCATGAATCCTCATCACCTTTACGTTTTGTCTCAAGTCAATGGGGACCAAGTGCAGGGAGATACCTTACTCGGATCAAGGTCTAGATCTGTCTTTTCGCTATCATGGTGAATAAATAACAAACATCGCCCATAAATAGTAACCAACTCTTCACCTACCTTCCAAGGCATCAATATATTTTCGATCCATCCGCTATCCATCAAGCTGACAGTGGAGGATAGGTTCTGTTGACAGTTACTTGCTGTCACCTAGCACCTATTTAATCCGCATAGCAAACATGCCTGCTATTTTCTACTTCTTTTCTTCAACACCGAAAGAAAGTATTCCATAAGTGCAGAACTAAATCTCCCAAGTACTTTCTACTCTTTACCTTTAAACATACTATCATCAGTCTTCCACGACCCTTCTTCCACATCAAATATCGTGCGCGTCAAAGTATTTTGGTCCCTTCACATACCACTGACGATATTTTTCTTACATCTCAATCCTCCTTTCCACGCACCGCTCTTAGGGTCATCTAAGGTCTAAAGTCCTTTGCATATCTTATCCGGCTCTATCCTTCACCTTACATTTACCGCGTCACCGTGTTCGACTTTGAATAACATAATAAGAGACCCTTGCTAAAAGCGACCTGAGTCTTTAACCTGGTGTTTGTCACTCTGTTTTATCAGAGGGGCAGACATTAAGGCATACCTAGCCTACGAACCGAATAATATCAGAGGCTTGGCTCTGTTGTTCCTCTCCTCTTTCGCCCTTTTCTGTCGAGATTTTGAGTAAGCTACCAGCTATTTTTCATGTGCGTACTTTATCTGAGGCTCGTCTCTGACAACTTCCTGCCTCGTCCTGATATAAAGAGTAAATGCTAACAGGATGGCAAAGGCCAATCTTCTCAAGAACCTACGCCCAGGATCCTTCAAGATGGAGGATAACGGTACCACCAAGGAACAAGCCAACCTCGAGTCGGAAGAAGCCATGAATCAAATGCTTCGCAAACCGTGGAACACGGTTTATGCCATCAGCCCAGACGGTGAAAAGTACACAGCGCCCCAGTGCCTGAACGGCACTCCGACTTCCAAGATCTCTGAATCTGATCCATATTGGAAGTCGGAGTGGCTGTCTCTCGACGCCTTTCTTGCACAGGAGGAGAGTGAAGAAAAGGCCAAGGCAGAGGCCCGGGAACAACTAAAGATAAACCCTAACAGCAAGGCCGCCCAAGGCGCCCTCAAGCTACACACTGACAATGTCAGTAAGCATAGGCGTATTCGTGACATCTTTGGCCCAAACACCTCATACCACCCGAACCAGCTTGTATCAAAGCACCATCTTCCGAAAGAAGGCTTGTGCCACAAGGAGCTGATGTACAGGCTAGCCTGCAAGATCTCAGACCTCCGAGTGTTGAATGAGAAGGGCGAACTCTGGATGGGCCCATGGGACTTCATCCGATGGAGAATCATAGTCAAGCTGCAATCGTTTCTGTCTTTTCCTGCGGCAAGCGGCCGCGATCTCATCCGTGGCATCATCTACAAGATCTGTGATGAGTCCGGTCCAGAGGGAAGCACCCGGCAGTACGAAGATGTCCTTCTTCGACAGGCCATCATTCGATCAGCGGGCTATCAGAACCGCCTGGCAAGCTTTAACGGGCAGGGCAACAAGACCAAGGCAGCTGGTCCCGGCTCTCGGGGTCATTCCCGCGCGTCAACCACCAGTCGACCCAAGAACAAGCCTCTGGCCCTCTCTACTGGGCGATCCCAGACAGCTTCTCGTGTTGATAAGCGGGAGAAACGAGCCCCTCGCCCTTCTACGTATCAGGGTGTGAATGCCTATCGTGTCCAGCAGAAGGCCCGCGAGAGTACAGGCAACGAGGAGTTTAAGCAGTGATCCTGGTAATGCATTGCCTGGAAGATGAATCAATGCAAGTGCCCTGACACTGATTACATATCTATTTACTGACTTGATCATTTAGACCTTCCTACTTCTCGGTCTAGTCCGCATTTCTTTACACCGCCTCCTATTCTGTTTTTGATGGCAAGATTGATCCATGTTACTTCTGCCTAATTGCTGTTCCCTTCCCGTTTTCAGCATTATACCCAGGCCTCTTTGCTTTGGTTGCTCTCTAAGGGTCGCTTAACCTTTACCTGGCGTTGCAGACGGAAATAGAGCTAGGGATAATGGAGTACATTATGCAGAAATATACTCGCCTGGTTTTATCCTTCATTTAGGCCACAGGCGAAAGGGTTATAGGGGTTTGTTTTCGCATCGTATTTGCCGCAAGAAATCGCGGCGCATACACATTCTGGAGAATGAGATACTACTCTTGCGCATCGTGGTGCAGTATGTAGCCCGAAATCAAATTAAGAGTAAGATGAATATGAACAAACGATCAGTTGCATGTGTCAAATCTTACTTGCTGGTCGGTTTACTCTGTCAAAATCTGAGCCAACTATTACCTCAACCGATCATCTGTCGTTGACCAGGACGAAACGCGCTCTCAAGATATGACACCAACAAACGAAACGGGACTTGGTGTTGAAGGCTATTCTAAAGAGCTTGATCCGACCCCTTATAGCTGATTAAAATCTTTGACTGTGTCGTTGTCAAGGTCAGTTTGTAGATCGATGGTCGGCTATCATGGCTATGTCGGGTAGCTCGGGATTTAAGTATAAAGTGAATATCATCCTCTCCGGATAACGAAGAGCAATTCATACCTAAAGGTCCTGGATTCGAAAAATATCTTTGTCTACGTAACTTGTTAGTTATAGTCACAATTTCAAGGACCTTTGTTCGAGTCATTTGTATGCGACAAATGTCACTGTGGCGTCTCACGACCCAAGTGTTTCAACATCGAGATTCATTTATCAAACAAAAGGTCAGACAGACATGGCTGATCAACCAAGTATCACAAATTGGTCTCCCATTTGATGAAGTCTCATGGCTAATAAGTAGCAGATATGAGCGCAGTCCGAGCAGTCGCCAAAACTAGTCGTGCTCGATTCTCGAGCCAGTTTCCATGGACAACTTCGCCTTTCATCATTGGCGCACCAATGCGCGTCATGTCAGGACCACATCTAGCCTTGGCCATATCAAAAGCCGGAGGTGTAGGATTCATCGGTCCTGGGGCTAAGCATGAAGATACTTCCAAAGACCTAGCTACTGCCCGGGAGTTGTTGCGCAGTGCGTCCCCTGAGACGGTCCCGTCCGCATCTGTGTCGACAAATACTCTTCCCATCGGGGTCGGTTTCCAGCTTTGGAACGGAGACATTGACTCTGCTGTTCGAGCTGTTCGAGAACACCACCCTTGTGCAGCGTGGCTCTTTGCTCCGCGTCGGGGTCAGGAAGAGTTGGATGAATGGACTGCCCGGATACGGGAAGCTTGTCCCGGTATCCAAGTATGGATTCAGATTGGCACCGTCCGGGAGAGCGTCGAAGCAGCCAACAGTGCGCACCGTCCAGATGCCTTGGTCATTCAAGGCGCAGAAGCTGGCGGTCATGGCCGGGCGACTGATGGCTTGGGCATCATGGCTTTGTTTCCAGAGATCTTCGACCATGTCCACGGTAGCGGGATGGCTTTATTCGCAGCCGGAGGCATCGCAGACGGTCGAGGAGTTGCAGCAACTCTATCCCTTGGCGCAACCGGTGCGGTGATGGGCACACGATTTCTGGCAGCCACTGAAACCCGCATCAGCAAAGGCTATCAGCAAGAGGTCATCCGAGCCTCAGATGGCGCTCAGACTACGACCAGAACAATGCTTTACAATCATCTCCGAGGTACCGCGGGCTGGCCCGAGCAATACAGCCCTCGCGGCATTGTCAACCAGAGTTGGCACGATCATCAAGCGGGCGTAGAGTTTCATGAGCTGAAGAAACGCCATGACGAAGCTTTGAAGGCTGGTGATAAGGGCTGGGGGCCGGGAGGGAGACTGGCCACATACGCGGGTGCAGCTGTTGGTCTTGTACATGATGTGTGTGAAGCTGGGGCTATCGTGGAACACGTACAGGCTGAAGCGAAGGAGATTGTAATGGAGATAGTGGGCGAACTTGCTTGAGATATCCTAGCTTTTAAGATACTCGCCGTGGACGGTCAGACACATACTCCTTTCTCGACTTGGTAATCGTGTGTTGTGTCTCAACAATTACGGGACTAGCATTTTTCTCTTGCGGGTGCAGGATTACATAAAATCAAATGTAAGAGACTTTGGTAAGATACAATAAGCATGTCCTTCTCCGGCCCTTTTTTCTGGAATAGTATTCACGAAAGCTGAAAGACATCGTCTTATCGGTATGGCATTGAGGGATATTGAAACTTTCCCAGACCTTGACTACCCAAGCCGGATCGTTTGAATCAGCCAAATAACATTGCAAGTACTAGCATGATTGCACTCAGATAAGCCAAGCATGTATGTTTTGTGTGTATCTCTTCTTTAAATTCAAAGGGAGGTTATATGTTGTGACTGTAAGCTAGTACAACTCGTATCAGACTTGGGGTATTTACAAAATGAAATAAATTATTAAAGCAATCAAGAAAAGCACATAATAAAATATTTGGTTCTTATACCATCAATCTGAAATAGTATCATAGTTCCCGTCCTGAATAATCAACGGTGTTTCGAGCCCAGGTACCCAGCTCGTTCCACCAAGTTGTTAGACAAAGAGGACAAACTATTTCAGCGTTTGCAGCAATAGCACAAATGCATATCAAAAGTCGAAGAGGTTTATAGCTAGAAGATTAACTTAGGCAGTTCTAGCCCGGCCTTATAGACACTCATATAGTAATGCAAACCGTCCTGGGCGAACGTCTGATACTTAAAGCAGCACCGGCATGCAAAAGGATGTATTAGAGGAAACCCAAGTTTAAAAATGCCCAATTGAACTTCTTCTCTTGTATAATGAGCCACACTTTTCCTTTTTACAGCTCAGCTACAATGCATTGCTAGCTCTTGAAGCTCTGATGAGCTCTGATGACGCTTCCGAATCTCGCCTTAGCAATTGAACAGGAGCTGTTTGTGGAGGATCACGTGGTCCAGATTACCACGACCGTAATTGGTCAATTCGCCTTTCTAGATGGGTCCGTCTTCCAACTTCGACCCAAATCAGCCCATTCCTCACAAATCCCTCGACAACACCTCTCTCGGCCCATCCCAAGTCATCCTCCAAGCTCGACTTCATTGCCTGGCGCAAACGATAACCAACATGTTCCTGCAACGCTCCGCCCTTGCTGCCGCTCGCCGCGTCGCCGTCACCCCCGTCGTCGCCCGCACCTTCACCACATCCTTTGCCCGCCGTATGCATCCCGCTCTTCTCTTTCCGGCTCCAGCCAATGGCAATCGTCGTATGATGGCTGACTAGTGTTTTTGCTTCGACCACAGGAGATGCTTCCCGTCCTGCCACCCCCAGCGAGCAGGCCGCTGCTCTCGCTGGTACCGCTGAGAAGAAGGTCGGCTCCTACAAGGTCCTGAAGGGTACGTTTGCCGACAATGCCGCCATCGACAGCCTCAATGCCGCCCCGTAACCTCGGTCGGCGTGACGTGACGTGACGTGACGTGCAATATCCGCTGACAAGCATCCGTCTGCAGAGGTCAAGTCCGAGGATGACCTGTTCGGTCCCGGTGCCGCCCCCGGTACCGTCCCTACCGATCTCGAGCAAGCCACCGGTCTCGAGCGTCTGGAGATTCTCGGTAAGATGGAAGGCGTCGATATCTTCGACATGCGCCCTCTCGAGGCCACCCGCCTCGGCACGATGAAGGACCCCATCATGGTTCGATCTGCTGGTGAAGAGCAGTTCGCTGGTTGCACTGGTTTCCCTGCTGACTCCCACGGCGTCAACTGGCTCGGCGTGAGTCTTGCTCCTTGAACCCCGGACGGACGGGAGCGAATTGCTGACATTCTTACTCCAGCTCACCCGCGAGCGCCCTATTGAGCGATGCCCCGAGTGCGGCAGCGTCTACAAGATGGACTACGTTGGTCCCCAGGATGACCACCACCACCACCACCACCCCGAGTTTGAGGAGCCCAAGACCTTTGCCGATTACATCAAGCCCGAGTACCGATACAAATAAACGCACTGCGCTGAGAGGCATTGAAGAGATCGGGCTGTAGCATCAAGTGAAAACTAGACGGACGTGGATGGTGCCCAGGGAGAGGAGCGGTTTTGTGTAGATTAGGGTACCCTTTTCCCTGTGTCAATTTACCAAGTTAACTTGCAGAAGTTGATATTGACTATCCAGGCTTCACCATTCCGTACAGCTGAAATAATATGTTCCAATTGAGGTTGTGTTGCCCAAGAATTGGGCTTCAGACCTGGCTGGTCAGGATGAGCCTGTGATGTCATTCCGTGTTGTGGAAGTGAAACATGGACTTTGAGTATGCAGCCCTGCCATAAGCGGGAGGGCCAATAGTGGCTGAAGATATGTGCGCTTCTCATGCCAGATGAAGGACTCTAGCTATAGTGTGCCGTCAGACCTCCAATGCAGTCTACTCGAGGCGCCTGAAGTCGCGCAGGGGATTCCGAGCTCCTTGTCTGGGTTGTTCCCGGGACATGACGATAATGGGTATTGGCGAATCTGCGCCTCCAAGCTCTATGATAGTTGGTCACAAAAGTACGTTTTTATGCTCATCCATCGTTATTCAGCCTTCAGCCTTCGTCCTCGTCAAAGCTCAGCTTAATCTTTTTGGCCTTCTTCTTGGGTTTGCGATTCTTGGCAGGCTCCTTGTCGTCTCCGTCCTTCTTCCTATCCTCGTTGCCGCCTTCAATTTTCGCATCATCTGCAGCTTCGCCAACGACTTTGCCAACCTTGCGCTTCCTACCCCCAATGGCAGCCTTGCTTTCCGCCTCTTTTGTAGCTTCTTTTACATCTGCAGGCGCTGTGTCGTGATCTCCAGTGTCCTGAACGATACCGTCCTTGTCGACCTCGAGGCTTACTACGTTGCCGTCCTCATCGACAACGAGCGGTACATCTTCGGCTTCCTCGCTGCTGGAGCGCTTCTTGGCTGATCGCCGTTGCGCTGCGAGAATAGGGTCGGGACCGCTTGCGCCGGCGGCTTGAGCGCGGAGAGCAGCGAGGAATGGCGGCACCGAGTTATCGTAAGAGAGATTCTTTGAATTGATCTTTGGGTTTGATGTCATGGCGGATCGGTGCGGAGGACAAGGTAGGCTAGGTTTCGTTGTGGTTGTGGTTGGACAAGCTCAAATGCGGCTCTTTGTCAGCTTGTGATAGAAGCATCGAATGTCAAGAGTCGGAGCCACAATATCAATATAGCCCTAGACTCTTCTGAGAAGTACCAAGTACCTAAGGTAACTAGCATCCATGCATGCATGCAATAGTAACACGTGGGGCACGGTCAACTCTTTTCAAGATTGGCTTTGTGGGCTTGAACTCGGTCGTTTATTGTTTGTAGTATTGTACCTAGAGGGAGAATTGCAACCTTTGTCTTATCAGGCCTCTCAGAGGAGCTAGAATTCCTGCTTGACACGGGCCGGGAGATCAAGATGTCCGCCCTTTGATTGGACTGAGCTGTTGTTACTAGAGGCAGTCGAGGCGGTCTATTGGCTCCCGGACATGGCCGTGCCCCTGTACGCACATCCGGGATCTTGAATGCGGCTTTCTATTTGTTCTCCTGGAATTCCTCACATCGGGGGATTACATCAGTGCGTCTCGGTGGCTGCTTGAGATTGATGGTGAAAGGGATCAAAACAACCACGGAACGGGGTTGAATATAGCTAGAGTGGCCCAAGATGAGCAACAAGAATTGAATCGAGCATACCTAATATCTAATATCGTGATGTATCATGTCTACCTACCTTGGCTAACAATAATGTTGGTATAAATAAACTGCTTGATCGATGGGTCCTTATTATCGGCCCCATCATGCTCCGGAGTCTGCTCCCACTTCCCTCCCACCTTTCCCTCCCTTTCTACTTCGCCTTGACTCATTCTCTTTGGCTACCTATCCCTTCTGTAGCCAAGCCCCTTAGCTTGGTCATTTAGATTCAATCTCTGTGCTGTTCGCCCTTGCCCTTGCCTATGATAGTACATATATCAAATGCCAAGGGGTGTAGGTGCCCCACTGTCCGTCTATGCCGGTCGACGCGTCAGTGAGTTTTAGTTTTGCTAGCAAACTTTGGCTCTGGAATTTCTAGTCCAGGGAACCAGGTGGTCCCTGCCGCTCATTACTTAATTTATTCCCTTTTTCCAATGGATCTGAGGGTACAGATTACAGATGCCGTAACTTGCATTACATCGCCAATATCCCTATCCCGTTGGCAGTCGAGATAATCCTTTACCTGCTGCGTGCCTGGGCGACGTTGCACGACAAACCACGAACCACGACGACGATACGACAACGATTCGATTCGATTCTCTTCTTCTGCGATTGTTATAATTCCGTTGCTGAAGTTTGACTTTCTTGGTCCCACACTCAAAGATCGTCTAATAGATCCATCCGCCAAACTACCAATACCAATACCCATAGCCATCCCGTCGTCCTCCCTGTTCTCCTATTTCTTCGCCGGCTGTCGCGGGCGCCACGATACGGCGCATTTCATGTCCTCCCGACCTCGACTGCTCTCCAATACAATACCTGCCGCCGTGGTAGGCTCTTTCTCGCCATGGACTTGATCCGGAGGGCCACCAGGGTGGCTCCCAGCAAATATCCTCTACAGCTACCTCTCGACGAGAAGAGGGACAGCAAACACAACAAAGCCGTCGACTCTCGCATGGCCTTTTTCCGCCGGCCACTGCGGTTAAAGGGGAACTCTACCATATCTGTACCTTTGGGCGTGGTCATATTTTTTCCTATGCTTGTTTTAATCCTTATTTTTATTCTCTTCGTCAGCCATCCCAGTTCTCCGGCTAGATTCCTTATCCCTGGCGGTGCTGCCCCAGTCATGCGGTATGTCTGAGCTCCCCTGAATTCACCATGCCCACGGCTAATCTGCTTTCCTTCAACAGCAAAATCAGCGAAAAGTACGACAAGGTCTTCGTCGAAGGCTGCGCCCAGCCCGACACCAGCCAGCCCCGAGCCAATGCCGCCTTCGTGATACTAGCTCGAAATAAAGAGATAGACGGGGTTCTACAATCCATCAAGTCAGTCGAGAGGCATTTCAACAGATGGTACCACTACCCCTATGTGTTCCTCAACGATGGCGATTTCGACGACAACTTCAAAGAGGCTGTTCGAAATTATACTTCAGGCGATGTTGAGTTTGGCAAGGTTGGCCCGGATATGTGGGGGTTCCCCGATTGGATCGACCCCAAGGTAGCTTCAGAAGGCATCGCCAAGCAAGGTGATGCCGCAGTCATGTACGGAGGATTGGAGAGCTACCACAAGATGTGCAGATTTTACTCTGGGTAAGTCGGAACAGCCATGTTGGCCGGCGACTCGACTGACAATGTGTGTAGCTTCTTCTTCAACCATCCCCTGCTTCTCAAGTATGAGTGGTACTGGCGAGTCGAGCCAGAGATCAGCTATTTCTGCGACATTACATAGTATGTTACTGGCTTTGTGGTGGCATACAATCGCGTTGCTAACGTGCAGCAGTGATCCTTTCCAGAAAATGATCGAGCACAACAAAACCTACGGCTTCACAATTGCTGTCAAGGAACTCCGCGAGACTGTTCCCAACATTTTCCGATACGCCTCCGCCTACAAGCGGCTGAACAACATCACATCCAAGGGCTTATGGGAAATGTTTGTCGAGCCACCAGACGACGATGAGGAGTCGGCTCAGGATAGCGATACTTCATCAGCCGAGAGAAGTATATGGGATACTCTTACGGGGAAGAAGGAGTCCACTACCGACCCCGAGTCGATGGAAGGGGAGAAGTACAACATGTGCCACTTTTGGTCCAATTTTGAGATTGCGAAACTTAGCTGGTTTCGCAGCAAGGAGTACCAAGACTTCTTTGAAATGATGGACCGAAGTGGTGGCTTTTGGATGGAACGAGTACGCAAGCCTATACCCTCCCTTCTTTTTTCTTTAGCAGTGCTGACATTCCTCAGTGGGGTGATGCTCCTATCCACTCCCTTGCGGCCGGTGCTCTACTTGGACCCCAAGATATCCATTACTTCCGTGACTTCGGATACCGACATACAACAATTCAGCACTGCCCTTCTAATGCGCCAGGCAAGCAGCTCGCACGTGAGCCTTACCTTGAGAAGACAACATTCCCCGAGTATAAGCGATTTGAGGAAGACGATTATTGGGAGCACTGGGACGATGTGCAAGAGGGCGGCATTGGCTGCCGCTGCAGATGCGATACGGATGTCGTCGATGTTGAGGGCAAGGAAGGATCTTGCCTTGCTGAATGGGTCGATGTTGCTGGCGGCTGGGCTCACCCATATTAAGCTATGTCGACCATTTGAGCTTATTTGGGCACTCACACCATAATGAGCGAGTCGATATCAGAATATTCGTGGATTTCGAATATCAATTGGATACCAACGGCGCTTCAGGGGGCATAAGCGACTTCGATTCGACTTCATCACAGGGATTACTACACGCACTCGGGGACAGGGACAAAAAAAAAGAGGAGGCGGCGTTTTGCTTTGAAAGGGTATTCGAATGTTGCCACGGCAAGTCTTTTGACTTGGTACTCTGCTGAGGGTGCTCGGCGAACATTGAACTACAGGTATGGCACACGCATTGTGGAAGTTTTGCTTCATATACGACTAGGGTGGTTTTGTCAAGATGTTCTGATAGATGGCATTTCCGTACTCGAAAGACATACCGAGACTACTTGCTGAGTGTTAATGATACACATAGGATGGGAGATGACTCATTCCTAGAGATTACGGCCGCTTGCAGCAGCGATTTTGTTCTTTGGTGTTTCCGTTTGTCAAGGCACCTTGCTTTTGATGTTTAATGCCTGCCACTGACCTCTGGTCGTCCGTGGCTTGCAAGCCTCGCGCCCCATGTCTCATGCAGCCTCATTACGTGCAGCCATCCCTAAATCTATAAGTCTCGTGATAGCGTAGGCAGATTTCCAGAGCCTGCGGAATGTGGCGTTGGAGGCCCTCAGCTAAGAAGCACCGCCATGGACCTTCATCGATACAATAGACTAACTAGAATTCCAGCCCCACCGCGCGAGAGCTGATCTAGTCAAAGACAAAAGTCCTATATATAAGAGTCCTGCAAACCACTGTCTAGCAACGACCAAGTTGAAGCATCACCAGTCTTCACAGACCACGCCTTAAACACAAACTTGTCAATTACTTGATCGAGTAAATATGGAGGTTCTAAATCGTGTTTCCGAATATATCTTTGGCCTTGCTATCCCTCCTCGGGAACGATGCGGCCGGACCGTGCAGATCATGTCAGATCTGCATCTCGAGCTCAACCGCCAATACGCAACATTCGACTTCCCCGTCAAGGCGCCTCTGCTCGTTCTAGGGGGTGATATTGGTCGTCTGATCGACTATGACATGTTCCTCCCGTTCCTCGCACGCCAGACAGCCCGTTTTGAAAGGGTATTTCTGGTGCTCGGCAACCATGAGTTCTACGAGATGAGCTACGAGGACGGTATTAACAAGGCAAAAGAGCTTGAGAAAGAGGATATTTTAGAGGGCAAACTTGTGCTTCTTGATCGGAATCGCTGGGACGATCCTGATTCTAAACTCACTATTGTTGGCGCAACGCTCTGGTCGAATATTCATCCTTCAGCAGCAGAGATTGTTACGCTTCGCGTCTCGGATTACAAGCTCATCTCAGGCTGGTCTGTCACGAAACACAATGAGTGCCACGCCCGCGACGTAGCCTATCTCACAGAGACAGTCTCCGAACTCAACAATCTACCTGCCGAATCCCAGCGCAATGTCCTCGTGGTGACACACCACGCGCCTATTGTAAACGGGGCTTCAAGACCGGAACACGCCAAGGCGCCGTACAAGACGGCGTTCTCGACAGATGTGATCCAGGCGAGGGCGTTTATGCGTGGTGTTGCGGTGTGGATGTTTGGACACACGCACTTTACGACGCAGTTTCAGAAAGGGAGCGTTAGAGTTGTTGCGAACCAGAGGGGGTATGTGTTGGGATTCAAGGGGCCAACGTTGGAGGATACGAGAGGGTTTGATAGTGAGAGGGTTATCGAGATGTGATGTGTGTTGCGTTTGCTGTTGTTGAGTAAGCTTGGAGTTTAGGAGGTGAATTCTTGCCTGATGGGTACCTATACATCCTGGCAGTAAGGACATGGAATATCCAATGCAGTTTACGTTACTTGCGAGTAGCTTAAATAGAAAGGTTAAGGACTTGACTGCAGTGGCCCACCAGAAAATCTCGGAGCACTTGCTCGTCGTGCTATTCATAGTCTTCATTATTACAACTGGTCTTGAGTGAAATCTAGATTTGGCAGTACAGGATAGCCTGACTTGTAGAAGCTCGTCACAATCATTGGCCAAAGTGTAATGTTTCCTCGATTGCTGTTGATCTCAGAATCGATATTCCTATCATTCGATAGAATAGCAAGTTCCCCAAAGAAGTTGCATTTTCTCTCCTCATAGTTTGGTGCAAAGCCTATTATAATAAGTCAATTTATCATAAAGCAAATCCAGCCAGTATAAAAGAGAAACGTAAAAGACTTTATACTAATATCTGGTTTATGTAGTAAATGTGTTATATGCATTGCGAATGAGAAGTCCAGTCGGGGCTTTCAAGCCTGAGGCATCCACTGCCCCAGGTTGGCATTCTCACGCTAAATGGAACCTCCAAAAAATTGGTTGCCGTAGTCTGGAGAGCGCCAGCATCAACTTCGAGATCTACGGCCACGGCACCCGCTCCACGACAATGCCTCCTCGAATTTCTCCCTTCAGCACACCGCTGTGCTGCAGGACGACTGCCAATGCTCCCGTGTCATCGCTGACCGCATACCTCGCTGGTCTCTCCCTCCAGACCAGACATGCGTCCATCCTCGGTAGCCTCGCCAGCAACCCCGGTGCTGTTCATCAGAAGAAGCGAGTTGGTCGTGGTCCATCGTCTGGACATGGAAAGACATCTGGTCGTGGTCACAAGGGTCAGAAGCAGCATGGAAAGGTCAAGCCGTGGTTCCAGGGTGGTCAAACACCTTTGATCGTCAAGCACGGTAGAAAGGGTTTCAGTAACTTGTGAGGCGCCTATAACTGTTCCCAGCAAAAGATTGAAATCTTGGG
This sequence comes from Fusarium sp. NRRL 66182, assembly GCA_013266265.1. NCBI lineage: Eukaryota > Fungi > Ascomycota > Sordariomycetes > Hypocreales > Nectriaceae > Fusarium > Fusarium sp. NRRL 66182. Next base: position 52,393 of record JABFAK010000148.1, on the reverse strand, counting down.
AAATTGAAAAAAGTTCAATTGACTAACAGAGTTGTAGCCGTGCACCTGTAATGTCGGAAGTCAATCTCGACCAAATCCAAGCCTGGATCGACCAAGGACGAATCGACCCTACGAAGCAGATCACCCCGAAGGAACTGGTGGAGTGTGGCATTATCGGCACCATCAAGGACGGTGTCAAGGTTCTGGCCCGTGGAGGACATGTGCTTAAGCAGCCCATCGATGTTATGGTGTCCCGCGTTTCTTCGGGAGCCATTGCCGCCATCGAAGGCGCAGGCGGCAAGGTCCTGACCCGATACTACACAAAACTTTCCATTCAACGACTTCTAACCGGCGAGGCCGTCAACACGGACAAGCCTCTGCCTCAAGGCCAGGAGCATGTCGGGTCTGTGCTGGCCGCAACCCGTCAAGCACCCTTCCGATACCGGTTACCCGATCCCACCAGCCGTGAGGACATCGAGTACTACCGTGACCCAGCGCACCGAGGATATCTGAGCTACCAGCTTGCGCCAGGCGAATCGCCCAGTTTGTACTTCAAGGTACCGGGCGTGCACAAGATCAAGAGCGAGGTTAAGAAGGAGAAGAAGGCCACTGAGGAGACCATCTTTTAAGGTCCGGGCGCAGCGTATTGATGGATTGTATTTATAATGTGCCAGGTTAGAATACTCGGATGTGATAACAAGCAATGTGCAATGAATTGAAGCCTTCCAACTGAATAGCTACCTAGGTAGCTACTCTATGGCATTTTAACTCCGGCCGCTTAAAGACAGACTGTGGCGTTCCATGCTAGGAACATCAACTTTCTTATGTAGGTAGTTAACTAGGTACCTACCTGGGTATGGATTTCATGTGTTGCTCAGGTACGTACCCATGACGGTCCCACAACAGCTCTGTCCCGGGTTAAGGTGATGTCGCAGACCCAGGTCTTCTCCACTTGGAATGACTTCACCAACCTCCCGGTTGCCTCTCAATTCGCGTGTATTTCGTCGTTATAGCTGCTGTATTGCTTTTCAGCTTTGCTGCAAATTCTGAAATCGCAGTCTTGTTACGTCGCAGGCTCGGTATCGTACTCCCAAGACGACTGCGCTGCATAACACGCATCGCGACATCGATTACGAGTCGCCATACGACAGCAGATCTGCAATCGCTCTACTGTTACGGACTCCGCGCTCGACAGATCGACATCCACGAGACTGATTCGTATCGCAAGATAGATTTACATCAGCTACATAGCACGCTGTCACAATGTCCCTGTTTGGATCATCACCAACTGAGGACAGCCCAGCAGCACTGGGCCCGTCTAGTGTTCCAGCTCGTCGCGGCGGTGCTGGACTCTTTGACGAGGAATCCTCATCGAAGCCGTCCAGCAGCCTCTTCGCTGACGATGACGGCGCCCACGACTCGCCTTGGGACATGCCTACGCCGCGCAAGCAGCAGAGCCGAGCTGATCTCATCCGCAACCTGCTCTCCGGCAGCGACGTGCCCGACAGCTACATCGAGACATTTGATACGGTGGTGCGCGAAGATGGCAGCGGCGGCCAAGTCTCATCTGGAGGCATAGCAAAGCTTTTTGCTACAGCCCGACTTGGTGCCGATGCCCAAGCACGCATCATGTCCTTGGTGGCTCCCAGCGGCGGGGATGTGCTGCTAGATCGAAACGAGTTCAGTGTCCTGTTGGCCCTGGTCGGCCTGGCACAAGAAGGCGAGGTCATAAGCCTTGATGGTGTTGACGAGCGACGAAAACGTACGTATACCTGCCTTTCTGCTATTTCTCGCTACGATTTTTCTCGTGTAAACGACTCGCTCGCGAAGCCTTACAAGCTGTCTTTATCGTCTGGCCCATCCATGCAATACCATGTCATATCCCCCCGGTGGTTGGTGGGGACACTGCTCGGTCCAGCTAATAACTCATTTCCATCACAGGCCTTCCACAACCCAAGCTCGCAGGTCTTACTGCTGAGCCCATGCTACCTCCGGTTGCTGAGCTTTCCGCAAAACCTCCTCAAACGCCTCCCAAAGATACGCCTCCTCAACAACAGTCTCCTCCGACGCAACCACAGTTTGGGCCCAAGCAGTTTCGACCAGCCATGGATCACCCCGAAGACGATCCCTGGAATAGTCCGGACATGCACAAGACCCACGATCATGGTCCGTCCAAGTCCAACGGTCCTGAGCGCCATAGCACGAATGGCCATGCTAGCTTCAGCCAAACACCGACAATAACAGGAATCGAGCCTCCAGCTCTGACGCAACATGCGTCGTCGCCTCCCACCATATCTTCCAATAGTCGAAGGCAACCTAGCGGCAACTCAGTAACGACGCCTGGCGGATGGGGATACTTTGACGGGCACAATCCTAGTGTAGGAGGCTTTGGAGAATCTCCATCTGGACCTGTTCAGAATCCTTTTGGCCCAGCCCCCGATGCGACACCGAGCGCACAGCCTCCACCAGCTCTTCAACATCATGCAAGCACTGGCAGATCCGGTCGCGGCGTGGACGAGAATGTTATTGTATCCCTCATGCCGGAGAAGGAGGGTGTCTTCATGTTCCAGCACCACAATTACGAAGTCTCAAGTTTGAGGCGCGGTAGCAAGGTCATTCGCCGATATAGCGACTTTGTCTGGCTGTTGGATTGCTTGCACAAAAGATATCCGTTCCGTATCCTACCGCTACTTCCACCCAAGCGCGTAGGCGTAAATGGCAGTCATCTATCAAACGACGGCGCTTTCATTGAGAAGCGGAGGAGGGGCCTGTCAAGGTTTTTGAACGCTCTCGTCAGACATCCGATCCTAAGCCAAGAGCAGCTGGTCGTCATGTTTTTGACCGTTCCTACTGTAAGTTGCCCGTACCTTGTCATAAAGGCCTTTTGCTGAAGCTAATATCAAGATACAGGAGTTGTCTGTGTGGCGCAAGCAAGCTACGATTTCTGTCCAGGACGAGTTCACCGACCGAGCACTACTGCCTGGTCTCGAGGACTCGTTGCCATCTGAACTTGAGGAGCTCTTCGCCCGTACCCGCGCCGGCGTCAAACGTTCTGCTGAGCTCTACATCAACGTCTGCAACATCATGGATCGCCTCGTCAAGCGAACCGAAGGCGTGGCGGCTGATCATGCCCGCATCGCCTTGTCTTTAGCATCTCTGACTGAAACGTCGGCAGATACTTACTCGACAGATACCAACGAGGTTCCGCTACTCAACGATGGACTTGTTGCCATGAGCAAGCATCTCAGGACTTGCCAGGCGTTGATGGAGGACGAGAGCCGCGGATGGGATGAGGGCGTGCTGGAAGACCTAAAGCGTCAGCGGGATGCGCTTGTGAGCGTGCGAGAAATGTTTGAACGGAGGGAAAAGCTCGACAAAGATAACATTCCTTATCTCGAGCAGAGGATTCAGACAAATGAGACCAAGCTTGCCAGTCTGAGGTCCAAGCCAGAGGGCATGGTCAAGGCTGGTGAAATTGACCGGATAGCGGAAAACATCATCAAGGCAGGTTGCTCTGGTTGAATTATCCCTGCAGAATCACTAACAGGATACAGGATAAGGAGTCTATTGTTCAACAGCACAATCGATCCATCTTTGTCAAGGAGTGTATCCGCGACGAGCTGCTCACCTTCCAATCGACGCAGTACCACGTCAGTCGATGGAATCAGGACTGGGCCGGCGAGCGAGTCAAGTACGCCGAGATGCTTGCCGACAACTGGCGGCGATTGCTGGATGAGCTCGAGGGCATGCCACTGGGTGACTAGAGTCCGCCAGACAGCCATCGGATTTCATTCGTGACAGCGGATTCTTCGCCTGAAGAACTAGTTTCTAATGCACCTCACTGGAGAGAAGTCAGGTGGTAATTGGTATATCCCAAAGAGGTGATGATGGCGGTGTGTTGCTGCGTTACTTTTTTTTCTTTCTTTTTTTTTTTTTTGCATTTACAATGTCTTTATGTATCAAGATCAAGGAATAGGTGGACAGGTTATGCATGGGTGGGAAGAAGAGCGGTAGTATGAGGCAGGGAGAAGCATGTGGATGTGCTCGATACCCTTCATTCGTTTCAGTTTAGGATGACTTGTTGTTTATAATAGAGATCAAAGCAGTTGTGTATATACAATAGGCATACAGGCTGTGCTGGTCGAGCTGCACATATACAATACCCTTGGTTCATCATACCGAAGCGAGAAAAGAAAGATCTCAGTGTCGTTCTTGTCATGACAATCATCATTTCATTTCCGCTCAGACCATCATCCATCTCATACATACATACATACATCTATCTATCTACTACTACCACTGATCCGTCACAGCGCCATGAGAAGCATCTCCAACCAACTTGGCATACTTGGCCAAAACACCTCTCCTGACTCTGGGCTCGGGGGCCTTCCACTCACTCCTCCTCTTCTCCATCTCCTCGTCGGTGACATCGACATCGATACGGTTGCTCACCGCGTCAATGGTCATCACGTCCCCGTCCTTGACCAGAGCGATAGGACCTCCCACCATAGCCTCGGGTACGACGTGGCCCACGATGAAACCATGAGAGGCCCCGCTGTACCGTCCGTCTGTGACAAGAGCTAGGTTGGACAGACCGGCACCCATGATAGCCGCAGAGGCCTTGAGCTGCTCAGGCATCCCGGGACCACCCTTGGGGCCTTCGTAGCGCACGATGACGACGAGGTTGCCGTCGGACTGCTTGATCTCGCTCTTGGCCAGTGAGGCGGAGAGCTCTTTTTCACTGTTGAAGACGCGGGCCTTGCCTGTGAAGGAGAGGCCTTCCTTGCCGGTAATCTTGGCGACGGCACCACCGGGGGCAAAGTTGCCTCGAAGGATGCGGATGTGGCCGCTCTCCTTGATGGGGTCCTCGAGGGGACGGATGATGTCTTGGCCGGGGTCAAGGCTGGGCCAGTCGGCTACGTTCTCGGCGAGGGTCTTGCCGGTGATGGTCATGATACTGCCGTCGAGGATGCTGCGAGCAACGAGCATCTTGATTACGGATGGGGTACCGCCGACCTTGTACAGATCCTCCATGTAGTACTTTCCACTGGGGGCGAGGTCAGCAAGGAAAGGCGTGCGGTCGCTGGCACGTTGGATATCGTCGATGGTGAGAGGCACGCCAGCGGTGTTGGCCATGGCCAGGAAGTGCAGAACACCGTTTGTGGAGCCGCCGAGGATCATGGTAAGGACAAGGGCGTTTTCGAAAGAGGCTCGGGTCATGATATCGCGAGGGCGAAGATCCTTCTCCATGGTGGTTTTGATAACCTGCGCAGCACGCTCACACTCGCGGCGCTTCTCGGGAGACTCGGCAGGATATGATGAAGACCCGGGGAGAGAAAGACCCATGGCCTCAATGGCAGTGGCCATGGTGTTGGCTGTGTACATGCCACCGCAAGCTCCAGCGCCGGGGCAAGCATGCTTCTCGATATCATCCATGACATCCGAGCTCTCACGACCAGGTCCACCGGGGTTGGTCTTTGCGTGAAGACGGCCGTAGGTGAAAGCACCCGAGGCCTCGTAGCAAGTGCTGATGTTGATGGGCTTCTCAAGAAGGTCGGAGTGGCCCTTGCGGATGGTTCCGCCGTAGACCATGATAAAGGGGCGGTTGTGGCGAGCGGCGGCCATGACGGTGCCGGGCATGTTCTTGTCGCAGCCGGGAATGGAGATGTTGGCGTCGTGGTGCTGGGCGCAAGTCACGGACTCGATGGAGTCGGCGATGATCTCTCGGGTCTGAAGAGAGAAGCGCATTCCTGTGCGATGGGTGAGTTGAGAGTGAGTTTTGCATGAGAGCGGCTGCCCACGAACCTTCGCCGCCCATGGTGATGGCATCAGATACGCCGACAGTGTTGAACTGCCATCCGATCATGCCTTCTTTCTCGATCGAGTTTTTGACGATCTGGCCAAGGTCGAGGACTAGCTCTGTGTGAGCGGGTGCATGTGTTACAGTGAACATGATCAGACTGCAGTCTCACTCACGATGGGTACTGCACAGCTCGTCAGCGCTTGATTCCTGTATATCCCTCTTCCAGACTCACTTGCAAGGGTTGCCCTGCCACCAGACAGTAGCAACACCGACCTGGGGCGCATTCTTCATCTTGTCCTTGTCTGTGACGCCAGCTCCGTAGAGCATGGCCTAGATGATGGATGTGTCAGCCAGTGACGTGCAGCAGCAAGTTTCAGACAGCGCACCTGAGCTCCGGGATAGTCATGTTCGCGAGTAATCTTTGTTGACCAGCGGTTTAGAGGTCCGCCGGGCGGCAGGCAGGGGAATGGGATGTAGTCGCTCGACTGCTTGGGATCGTGCGTGGGGATGAAGCCCTCGTTGGTAGCTTTGTTATCCGCCATGATGATACAGGTATCGGGCCCCTGCAGTGCAGTGTTGTCTCTAGATGAGCAGAATTAGCGGTTGAGGGGATTCGGTTACGCTATGTAGAAGGAGTGAGAGGGAGGAGGAGACGAGGAAATGGAATCAAGGCAATGTAGGTAAGGTACCTACCTAGTAGGTAGGTATAACCGTACGGCAATGGCTCAATGCCAAGATACAACGCTACGGGTATGAATGTACCTGTTTGGATAAAGAGGAACTAATTCCGATCAACCAAGGTCAAGCGGCGGATGTAAAGAACAGATAAATTGTGGTGCGTCTGCCGATGAGCGGAGAAGATTTGAGGTTTGGTTTGGTGATGGGCGTTGTTGAGTGGCGTTGGCTCCTCTCACTCCCAGCTTGATCGGCCGGTCTTGTTTTGCGGATATTCTAACGTGAATTGGGTAGATTTGATTTGATTTGATTTGAATTTTTTTGATTTTATTTTTGATACAGATGGTTGAGGTAGGTTTTGAGAGTTGAGGTGATGACTATGCCTTGCGCTTCAAATTACTTTCGTGTCTCTATAGAGGAAGAGAATACAATACAAAAAATACAAAAAATACAAAAAAGGAAAGAAAAAGCCAATATAGGTAAGTAGCTAAGCTATGTACCAATTCCATCGTCTAGGTACACTTGAACCGTCAACTTGATTGATCCTTTTCCGTATCCAACATCTCAGAAACCCTCAGTCCCTTTTCCTTGAACCCCTCTTACAACATGTCATGTCCACGCTTCCCGAAGCTAAACCCCGCACAAATCAAAGGAAATGGTCGAATACCAAGCTTCGCGTTAGCAATTACGGATCCCCTCGCACAAGCTTGACCAACCAAGGCCCATGATGATCATCTGTTGGAAAGGGTGAGAGTCAGCCATCCATTCATCACTACTATGTACCCAGCTATGTACCTAACTACAATAGGTACAGTAGGTACTTGGAAGAAAGAAGGGGAAAAGGATAAACACCCTCACGATAGCTACAGTCACAGCTAGTTATAGTATGTGTTTTGTTTCAATTTCTTTTCTCTCTCTCTCTCTCTTTCTTATCAGATCAACACGGAATAGTACAAAAGTCAAAACACATTCTAATAATAACATCCATATCCGCGCATCCCATACCTACCACTACTACTATTACTACTACTACTACATACTATATACTCCCGCTGTCGTAGCCGTCTCAAAAGGAGAAATCCCCCCCCCCCCACGCGACGTGACCTTGGCCTCCGCATGTCCCGGCCCCGAACCTCTCGGATCGGATATCATCCTTGCAACGGGAAAACAACACACCGAACTTCGGGGGTCATCCCTCCGGTCCAAAAAAAGATGCGGCAAGAAACGAAATTTGACATGTTTCGTTTGGCTGGATCGCATGTATCATGTAGAAGAGCTAGAGATTAAAGAGCCCATGGCGAATGGGCAGGGGTAGAGGCAAACCTAGGCTAGGCTAGACAGGTCCAACCGTCCAAGCACAGCGCGCGGTCAGATAAACAAAACAACACATCATACTACTCATCTATAGTGTCCGAGTCAAACACACACTTTCATTCAGAGAGCTCCCTCTCTCTCTCTTCCTGTGGCTTGGACACACAGCCATCATTGTGAAACAGAGACTCGGAAACGTGCCCAAACGCAGTACATAAAACAAGGACTGTAGACTGTAGACTATACATCACTCGACAATATTGATCATCTGAGCCCACCACAATTCAGGCTTTTGCTGCGAAATCATCTTCCTTCTACATTGCACAGACACCATTCGGAGGTATCACCGTCTCAAGCAACCTCAAACAGTCCCCCATCTCTCCTCCACTCGGCCTATGCCGATCCAGTTTCACCCTGGGTCACCCACCACGCCTCAGCCTATGCCATGTCACATCACACGTATCGAAACAAGAAACAAGTTCAAGGTAGAGGTGAGAAAGATTATCAATTGATACCTACCAGCTTTTACCACCGACAGGCTGCATCCATATCCTCCTCCCTACAAGAGCATGTTGAGCTTTGGCTCTTTTTTCATCACCGTAATTTCATCAGTCCTAAAGATAAGAAACAAGAATCGGACTGTACATGTAAGGAAAATTGCCGCAGGGCAAGCCAGAAACAAGATAGAAGAAACCCCCATGGAATCGAAAAATGAACCAGACAAAGATATCAGACCCCAGAGCCCGCCATATGGGGTTGGTCTGGTATGGTCGAGTATGGTCTGTACTCCAAGCAAAGACGGAAAAGTGCGTATAGTACAGTGCCTTGTTCCGTCTGCGACATTTGCTCTTCATGCCATGTAGCAAATGCCGTGCATCTACCTCCCCCCCCCCCTTTTTTCCCACCTCGTAGGATTGCAATCCCACCCACTAGACAATACTTGGTTCGTAAAGGTAGAATGAGACCAGTATACGCGCGAATTGAAGGGAATGGAAGTGGCAGGTTTCGTAAAAAAGAGCTAGGGCGTAAATTAAATGCCCAATAGTGACAAATATAGGCCGTGTCGTGTACACTTCCAAAACAGGAGAGCACAACGCCGTAAGTGAAATGAATTGCGAAGAGAAAGAGGCGCATATGACACCAGGAAGTGAGGCCACAGAGTGGTCTCACCCCTCCTCATTCCTTATTACCACGCCTCAGGTTGAGGACCAAGACAGGACCACCGAGGAGTCCGCGTTCAGTGAGCGGTCTGCATCATGCCGAATCGCTCCTCTTCCAGCCGTCTCACGATATCCCGATCGCGAGCGGTTCGTGGGTCAGCATCAATGCCCAGGATTGAAGAGATCCTTGTCTTGTCCTGTCCCTTGTGCGTCTGGCTGCTTGCCTCCTTCTCAGCGTGGCCTGGGCTGGAGATGGGCGTGATGGGCGTCAACGAGGAAGGGCTGCAGCAGTTGCCAGTCTTCCAGGCCTGCTCAAGAGCAGTGGGAGAAGCCGCAGGCCCATACTCGTTGGCGATGGTTGTCCAGAAAGACGCACGGTGAGAGTAATAGATGGAGTGCAGGCGAGAGAGATCGACGTGGGAGGCGTTGTGGGCGGTGGGCGAAGGCACTGGGGCAGATGCAGGAGCACCAGAGCAGTCCAGACGAAGCGGTGGTGTTGTTCGCTGATGCGAGGCTGCACGGTGGAAAGCAGGACGCAGGGGGCCTTCGACAACGGGGGTGGTATATGACTGGTTCGAGACGGGAGGCGGGAGAGGCATACCAGTGGGCTTCGGGAGGATGGAGGGCAGCCTAGTCACATCGCTGGGGCCAACGATGCTGGGGAGCTGGATGTGGTTTGCGTTGGTGTTGATGTTGCAGGGAGGGGGGCTGTAGCTGCGCATGCTTCCACCAGGTGAGGCTGATCGAGAGACTGTGTCCCGAGCCGGGCTTGGAACGTTCATGCTGATAGCGTGAGAGAGTTCGTTGGAAGTGCCCGAAGAGACCGAAGCAGCACGCTTGTTTCGTCGGTTGCTACCATGAGAAAGCTGGTGATAGTGAAGACGGCATGCAAGCTCAGTCTTCTTGAGGTGGGCTGCAATGTATTTATAAGGCATCTTCTGGAGTCGAGTCTGGATCAGATATGACTCCTGCGGTTGGTGTTAGTGACATGACCAAACATGCGTGGTTGCAGACCACCACTCACCTCCTCGTCACTCCAAGCACGTCCTCCGCCAGTCGACGAAGCCTTTCGGCTCTTGGTGATGCCATAGTCGTGACGGTCCATGGATTCCCGAGCTGGGATATAAGCCGCAGCGGCCTGTGCCATCTGGTGAGAAGGCATGCCTGAAGAGCTCATTGGTCGGCTAGTCATGAGTGTTCCTCAAAAAATCCGCAATGGGGTATCGTAAAATAAAATAAAAAAAGAGTAAAATCAGGATTTCAAGAAGTGAATAGTCGTTTATTTCGAAGAGTCGAAAATCGTCGTTTAGATTGGTGTTTGGTGGACAGGCCCAAGCACGAGTGTCGAAGGGATCGGTATCGTTCGAATAATACCGGGTGTGCTGTCAAAGCCAGCGAGACAAGTTTCAACTCGAAAAAAAAAAATATACAGACACCGGAATGAAATTCGAAGATTTTAATGGAACTGTTTCAAATAGATATATGAGACAGATTGAGAAGAAGAAGAGAAAACCGAGTCGGTTTGGTTTGTTTCAAGGTAAGGAGTGTGAGCAGCCAAACCAGTTGGTCCAAGTTGGGTTGGTAATGAGTGTGATGGAGCTAGCTGCGATAAAAATGGAATATCGAAGTGAAGCAAAGGTCAAGAAGAGAAGAAGACGCAACAGCGTTTCTCAAAAGAGAAAGAAGAAAAAGAAAAGAAAGGTGATGGTTAAGAGGATGACAATCCAAGTGAAGAAGAAGAGAGGAAAAGAAGTAGACGTTTGGGGAGGGGCAAGTGGTGTAGTAATAACACGCACGACAGACAGACAAGACGGACAGACAAGACAGTAACTAGCGGAGGTACCTTGGAGTTTCCAGCGGGATGCATACAGCCTAGAAACCTAGTAGGTCACTTAGAGTGAGGACGGGGCAGATTGCAACGGCCACGACGGTGGTGATGGTTCGGGCCATGCATGCTGCACAGGCCAGGGACCAGGGGCCCCCGTCACATCTAAAAGGAACGGGGTCAAGAGGCGTTCCAGGCCTACGACGACACGACATGGGTGTGTGTGTGTGTGTGCCCGGGGGACTTGGCCTGGCTTTGAGGTGCAAGCAAAACACTGTAGAACATTTCAGAAACTTGAAGCCGTCGTGGATGATGGTTCATCAGACGCTTCATGTCTGGGACTCAAAACAAGCACTGCTTAGCAAAAGTTGAGGCTCTTATTAGATTCCACTAGCTAGCCTTGGCTTGGGACATGGTACGGAGAAGGCTGGGCGTCAGATGAGACTAACACAAGACAAGAGCTGCTGCAATCGAGACACAAGCTATACATACATACGTACATACATTGCATGAGATCCAAGACAAGACAAGTACTACTTCAGCTCCGTCGAGAAACAAAACCTCGTTTCGCCAGTTCATCAGGCAGGTAGCTGGTTACTCCGTACCCTGATCCTGACTGATCCTGAGCCTGAGCCTGAGCCTGCTTTGAGCTGATGAGTACGTACATCCGTAAACAATACTAATCAAGATGGTGATTAAAGAAACGCCACCGATGACAATGGCTTTGATGAGCTCTCGAGCCCCATCGCGGTGCGATCTATCTAACCAACTTCAAAGCTAACATGCCCAAAAGGGAATATGCAGCGAGAGCAACGCCCACCGTAAACGCAGGCCGCTGCAAAGCCAGGCCCGAGCAAGCGAGCCCTCAAAACCACCCATCCGCCTCTCTTCTACAGCAAATACAGTGCAGAACCTCCCTCTGCAAGGCCCAGATTCGCCTTCTCGACGCACCCATGCCCGGCAAAACGGTCACCACCGCTCGTAGCGTGTCCCCGGCTGCTGCTGAAGAAGGGATCAGAGTACCCTGGCCTGGATTCCCATCACTCACTCACAGTATGTACACGCTTCGTACCACAGCGGGCGATGGATTGTCCTCGTCGGGTAATCGGGCCTGTGCGAGCCTTTCTTTTCCTGACTTCCTTGGCATCCGATCTTTCCAAAGGGAGAGACACGTTCGGCCGTTGGAGCTATACATAGTCTACTCCGTTGTTGATCGACTTGTGGGTTCGTAAATCTCGGGACTCCCACCCATCTCTTCATCCGCCTCTTCCCATTCAGATTCTGACGGCGGGGTCGTGTCATGTTGCACCGACATCAGCTTCAGGTACACTGCACGTAATAAAGTAGTAGTGCGTGTTTCTTGTTTTTGTTTTTCTCAATCAATCTTGGGAGTGGTAGCCTTGTCTGACCCTTCGACTCGACCTGTCTTGGCTGCTCCCCCGGGGGAACAGCAAGGGGTCAGATATTGCTTCCTAACTAGACACTCCTTGATGTACGCTGCACATGTTGGTTTATCCCACTCGCCTCTGCCACTGCGAGCTAGACTAGGTGTCCAGACGTCCATCGGTCGTGCCATGATCGTCTCCCAAGCTGCTGGTTGCGTAAGGTGCACTACTACCCAACGCAGCTCATGATGCTACGGTATCGGTATCTGGCCCGAACGTAACTAACAGGTAGTTAAACACGATCGGGTCGCTAGCTTGCCTGTGAGGCAAGGCATGGCATGGTATGGCATGGGCTGTGTTACTCGAGTACAGCACAGCCAGCTGTGTAAGCACAAAGGAGTATTTGGTGAGTCCGACTACGATCATAGCAACAGACGCCAACCTAGATAGAATGGAGTGGACATGTTTGGTTTATGAATCAAGGTTAGTTTCGTTCTTCGAAACGGTCTTGTTTGCTTTTCATTGTCATGTACGTGTACATACATGCATATACGTGCATACATACATACCGTGTTTGGTGGATGACATGTTCAGTGTTGGTCATGATCCCTGTCGCCTAGTCGCTCCGTGATAGGTGGGTACAAGATATGCCGTCCGTTCAGACGATACGATGTCTTGATGTACATGGATGGGAAAACCTGCGGGACGACAAGCACCTGTCTAATTTCCATATGCAGTCCGATGTTTTGCACTATCAATTATACTTTTTCTGATCATCAGTTATTCCTCTAACTGTCTTTCTCTTCAACCCAACACCCAACTCTGTTGAACTGGGTACAATTCTGCTGTCTTGTCCAAATCGACGTCTTGCACTCTTCAAGCTCACGCAAACCCCATCTCACATTCACCATGCTCAACCCAAAGATCGGTCAGTTTCAGCTCTTGTGTGGTTTTTTCCTTTCCCCCATCATCATTCACAACACACACAAGCCCCAACTAATCTCGCCGCTTCCTTAGCTTCCGCCGCCCCCCAGGGTTCAGGGATCCCCCCTTGAAACCCGCTAACGCACTGGCGTAATTTCACCTCAGTATCAGGGATCAATCCAAAAGAGATGGACGTTTGCGAAGTCCGTGGGGCCCCGTGCGCTGATTGGGCGGCATATCAACCTCCAAAGAGACAGATGTTTTTGCAGACTCCATCGACAAAACCTTCAACTTGATCCCTTTGCGGATTCCAGCACCGCATGGCAAGGGCAAGGTCGGCTGGAATATTCCGCACAAGGCCAAGATCCAGGGGGCAACGCAGTTGAGTTTGCGGCACGGCCTTGCGGAAACAAAACTTTTCCCCAGCGGCGAGGAACAGAAGGGAAACATCAAGCAAGGTATCCATCCTATGGGGTCCGTTATCCGTAGCTTCGATTCGGCAGTCTCACCTACGGCTCTTGCATCGCTCGGGCGAGTCTCCTCCGACGTGAACAGCCCTTCGTCTGTTCTTTTGGCCCCTGGTCGACCGAACAATACCGTGCGTGGCATGGGAAGGTGATCACCAGGTCGGGCGGTGAACCGGTCCTCCAAGCGAGGTGTTGCTGTAGTCGATCTTCCCATGTCAGAGATCTTTCATCTTCTTACCCCATGCATATCCCTCTAGGGGTGACGAGTCCCTCATCTTCGTCCTGGCGCTAAGCAAAACTCTGAATGCCTTCAGATTCTGAAGCAGACTTCTTACACAGCAGCATCCCCAGAAACACATCCTGCTCCTCCGGATCTATGCGGTGCCGGAAACAAAGTTGTTTCGACAGGAGGTGTTGTGACGCCGGATGGCTGCAGTTCCAGTGAGAGATCCGAGGCAGCGATAAAACATGTTTATGATCCGAAACTCCAACATGTCAAAAGTCCAAGATGTGTTTTACATGTCCGGCGTCTCAAATTCTTTCACCCACGTCACATCGCGCCTAGCTTTAATACGAGCTCCTGTCGAGCGTCGACTACCGACCTTGGTGTGAATTATGAATAGAACAGTAAGCGCTGGACATGGCGTCGTTGTCAAGTGTTTGCCAAGTCGCAACTTTTACCTTCGCAGACATACCTCGGCAGCGTTTCAGGAGTCTGTGCGGTTTTACCTGGTCCGGGCTGTTTAGATTTCCAGGCTTGGGGCTTCAGGCTGTCCTGAAAAAATGTTCTGGAATGTTGCTGTCATGCCAGGGGATCATGTTGTCCAGCCCGCAATCTGATGGATGTGCTGCCTACTAAGTTGTTGTATGTAAATATGTGTAAGCCACCGCGCGGGTGCAAGGTTCACAGTTGGTAATTTCGTTCGAGTTTTACATTGAGTGTTGTAATTTATTAACATTTAGTACATCTCATTGCAGGTCTGTTCGTCGTTCTATGAATAAAGAACTGTATTTTAGTGTCGGTAGCCTCGGCCCTTGATGTCGAGCCTTCTCGTCGACGCCATATCTTGATGTCGACGCCACAGGTCGTCACCTGCAGAACTGGTGTTTCAATATTCACCGTTCTATAAGGCGGCGCTTTGAAACGCGACCGGAGTGTTTGGGATTCCCATCTTCCAGCTTCCAAGTTCCCCTACCCATCGCAAGGGTCGTATCGCTTGGCCCTACGACGCAAACGGCGTCCGAATATCGACAGGCTCTGCAACCAGGGTGGTTTCATCCACGGCCTGCGGTGTTTAGGACCCTTTGTTGATAAGGTTTCAACCCCCAGTGACCCATCTGCAGGCAGGTAGTCAAAGTGCCAAACGTTGTGGTACGCGAATCAGGAGACCAGAGTTCTACCATCACGGTCTTGATTTCCCAGCGGGATTGGACTCTCCGCAAAAGCTCGTATAGTTATTGAGCATGGCCTCCACTGGTGCTCTGGCGTACGGAATGTATTTCCCCGACCATATTAAGGCTCGTGGGTTTGCCCTTGTTTCGTTCCGATGGGGAGAGCGACCCGTGCTTTGTGCTTATTGACGTGGGACATCAGGCCATGCGGATGACAAGCGTGTTTCGAAGCGGGGATCGGCAATGCAGTTGGAGATGGTGGAGGACTTGATGGAGCTGGATGCCGGTGCCGGATCGTCGTTGGCAGGAGTCGTTTTTGGCCATATTCCCGCTCCTTTGATCTGGATTATCTGTTGTTACATTCCTTTTAGTTGGGGTCTGATCCACCCTTGACTACTTAGGGTTTGCTGGCTTGGTTGCTATCGCTTGTCTTTATCGTGACCGCCTCCCAATGCACAGTGGAAGAGACGGACGGTCAATAGTGATGAGCTCTGAAATGATTGTCATCTTTTCGCCACACATGTGAGAATGTCACCAGAATTGAACACTATCTTCGATGGTTTTTTTTGTTTTAAAACACTTGCTACTTTTGCCAGCTCCATAAGACTACCTGAATAGATATGGTTGTGGTGTCAAGAGGATTCATTGCTAATCGAGTTACCCTGTACATCCATTTATCATATGCTTTGATGCATGTCGCTGAACCAAATGATGCTGTTTTCTGTATTTAATTCGGTAGAGGTCATAAGTAGACCAAGTTCATCTTGCTGACTCGGTCGCGGTAAATAAAACGATACATGCAGTAAACACAGGTAGTAGACAAGTTGCAACGCGTGTTTGGTAGCAGACGGGGTCTTCTAAACCAGGCAAATAAACCAGTTAAAGGCCTCGCGCTACAATCGTAAAATGTACAAGACACTCCATACCATCTATTTCCGTTCCAGACAATCTATCCGTACGAGAGACTGGATTTTCCGATATCCGGATCCGACGAGGGAGGGACTTGAGAGGTACACAGGTTGAATGTCACGATCTTAGCTTGAGACGCGACCAGATTGCCGGGTACCCCGTTATGTACTGTACAGTACCTATCCGGTCGCTGGCTGGGTGGAGAATCGGGGCAGATCCATCATTTCTGCGAGATGCGGCTCTGAGGCCAGCCATCCTCAAATGCCACGTACAGTACCCGAGGGATTGGTAGGCTAAAACAGCGACCTCGAGATGAAGGGCGGTTCAATACACACACGCAGACTCTGTTACCTCCTCATGGTGATTGGGGATTGTGGAAGACGTTTCCGCGCCGAGCGGGGACGACAACCTGCTATTCGCCAGCAACCGAAATGTGCCGAGCTGCTTACCAACAGACAGGCCCAATTGTTGCCAAGCTGACAGGAGCAGAGGAGGGAGCTATTTCATCTGTAGAGAGTACTAGAGTAGGCGGGAAGAGAGGTGTCGCATTACTTCGACCGTCGTATCAGAGACTGTGCAAGTTGACACTTCACGATGCCTGCGAGAGCAGCGTATCATCTATACTAATCCACACTCTTGTCTTTTCCAAGTCTCTACCAGGCACGAGAGAGAATTGTAAACTCAATTACAGGATGACGGAAATAAGAATAAACATTGGAAATTTTCGTGATTGTTTTGACCAAGTACCGATGGGGCTCAACTGTCATGTGCCTTATTTATTGAACTGATATATCATGAAGTTACAGATTGCACACATGAACAATCAGTACAAATTACATCAAAGCGTAAAAAAGAAAGCCCACAGAGAGCTCTCAGTCATATGACTTGACGACTAACATGCTATTCCAGTGTTGAAGCAAAAATTTATGGTTCTTGGAACCAACCAGAACAATTCCCTGGTGTGACTTGGAAATGCGGCTGTGAGTCCATGCCATGGATGTTGACCAAACAAAAGCCAGTTTCCAGTCAGTGAGCGGGGTACAAGCCAAGAGCACGTACCTCCCAGTACTTGTTTACTTGTTGTTTCCTGGAGCTGCGCTGAGTCATCTGCACACTGTACGCTGGTGCGCATCACAGTCAGAGCTTACAGTACGAATTGTGCCATCAGCTATGAGACCCACCAGCCATCAGATCACTACAGCCCCACTTAAACGAGGGCCGGTAGCTTTCAGGCGCGCCTGTCCAAATCCTCTCGCCCATCCCATTCTCCCCTTTCCACCAAAAAAAAAAGGGTAACCACAACCACCTTCCCCTCCCCAGGTCCCAGCGACTTTCCAGGTCCTGCCCAAGTTACTTTGTCTCGAGGTACCGTCCATCGTCTCTCCCCAGACCTCTCTTTACCAATCCACCTCAACCTCTGGTTCCTCGATCTGACCGACGGACCTGAAGTATCGATTGTACATCCTCTTACAAGGCCATAATCCACAAACTTCATCCTCGCTGTGGATCCACCGCATCTGTTGTCGAACTGCTGCATCGGCGACCTGACCTGACCTGTCCTGCCAACTGTGACCAAACCTTCGTCTACACGGAGCCTTGTGTCGTCACCGTCACCCGCAAACAAGACGCGCTGCTGCTTGTTCGCTTGCAGGTCTCTTATTGACTCAAGTAAGTATTCTCATTTCTATACTGCTCATTATAATCGCATCATCGCCCATCGGACCCTCATCGTCCCCCATCACACACCATATTCAGTCTCTCTTATCATGACTTCTTTATGGTTTTCAGTGCGCGTCGTGTATCTTCCGTCGTTGCCGGGCTAAGATGGGGGAAAAAGTGAGCATTCACTGAGAAGTGTCTTCCCACAACGCACTTCACCCACAACCTTATCTGTCGCATTTTACTTGATCTACATTGCCACAACCACAGCTCTACCTCTCTGTCCACAACAAACCCTCTCACTCGCGTCTCATCTCACATAACATTGCGCGTGCGCCCTTTGTTCTGTCTGGCCTTGAAGTGCCTTGTCATAGCCCCAGCCCCAATCTCTTTCCGCTCGCAAGCGTCTGCCTCCTCACCAACCACCCCAAAAAGAACGGGGCTTCACCATGGCTTCGCCTCGGCGCGCGCCAAAGCAGCACGGCATCTGACCGCGCACACACGTTACAAAACACGTATCGAGCAGGCAGCGCGCACATGCAATTCAACAAATTCAAACCATAATACGACATATTCATTTTTACTACTTTTTGCTACTTGCACGTCGGTACTGACTCTAATTCAGAAGCCATCCGTGGCAGCACCATTATACAGACCGAGATCAGAGTCATTGCGACTAATTGATACTTGCGTGGAGACGAGATCCAGCATACCACCACATCTTTTCCCAGTCTTACCAACCAGCGTCCGAGTTTACGCCCTAGCTCCCCTCCCCAGCAGAGAACTTGTCGAATACTTGCAGAGACACTCACAATACTTGTGTGTGTATCTGTCTCGTAGCGACTTTGGTGTGCAATACTTGTACTAGTTGCTGTCAAACACTTTTGTCCTCAACACTTATTTTACTCACAGAGCAATTGCCGAATCTCTGCCCGTAAGTAGAAACGTTTACTTCCTTCCGTCTTGTCGTTGTCAGGTCTTGGATACCCAAGGATCGAGCTTTGGAGTGCTCGACTTCGCGTTTTGCGCGGTCGCGTATCGTGTGCTTTCGTCTTTTATCAGCCACCAATCCATCTCAACATGAATACAATGCTGGCGCACCAGCAGAATGCTTTCATTTCATCACTATTGCCTCCTCATTGACGCTGCGATGCGACTTTTTTTTCTCTGGTCATCACGGTATCGACCATGGTCACAGCTCAGCGAAGCTCAGACCCTGGTCGCGTCACCTCCAAGTTTGCGCGTGCTGCAGACCCACGTTTGCAGGTTCACCAGTCATCATCATGATGGGTCTTGTTGTATCGCAGCTACAGTCGCGTCAGCGTCCCACGACTCCAACATATGTTCCCTTTGTTGTTTTGCGTACTAATCCCTCATGGAAACATGTCGCTAATATTGGTATTGATTTAGAACATGCAGCAGTGGCAAGTCGGCCCTGTCCCGGAGTATGTTTACTCCAACTCCGCCCATCAACCTAATGAGATGCAGTAAGTACATTTTCTTGAATTACTCTCAAGTCTTGGTACCATACCGGACGGCCCACGCTCGGCATGGTACACAGAAAAACTGTTTCTACTGTCATGTGTCGCCTGACCTTTGGATCGACACGGTCCTTGCCAGTGTCTGGCAGCCGTGTACCACAACTTTTCTTGCTACATTTATAACCGCTAGCCCATCAGTTCCTCTGACACCCGAGCTACTTGTTGTTCACACTTCAGTGACTTGAATGAGTGCAGCTTGTGATTGTGTTGGCCAACATGCCCAGTCATATATACAGCAATGTCCTACGATGAGAGGCGACACTGCTAACCAGCATGCCTTGATAGCAACCCCCACCAATACCAGAACGAAATGGCCCGTCGCAATGAGCGCATGGAGTTCCCGTACGGCGCTCCTCAGCCCAATATGACACCGCAGCAGCAGCAACAAGCGCAGCAGGCACAGCAACAACAGGCACAGCAACATCACCCGGCTCCTGTTCAACCTCCTATGAATGTCCCACAGCAACCTCCCAACGGCCCCGCTCCACCCCAGCAGACGCCTACTCCTACGCCGGCTCCGGCTGGACGGCAGCGAAAGAGGCCCGCACCGGCCGCCGCTCCACCTCCGGTTACAGCCGCTCCTCCCCCCCCCATCACTCCCTCGCAGGTTCAGCCACCTGCCACAGCACCTCCGGCACCACAAACTGTAACCCAGCCTCCACAAGCCTCAACGGATGATGTCAGTGCGACATCAATTGCGCCTCCACCGGCCAAGAAGAGCCGAACCAACACGCCCTGGACACCTCAAGAAGAATTGCGCCTGAAGCAGATGCGAGATGCTGGCAACAGCTGGGCAGAGATTGCCAAGGTGAGCCGTATTGCAGGAATGGATGCGAGCCGGGTGCTAATTTATGACCACAGACCTTTCCTACTCGTACAGAAGGGTCCGTCAAGAAGCATTGGTACAAGGTATGTCTTTGTACACCGAATCTTTTAGAGCGGCCTGGAAATCTGACTGGACGTAGGACATGCATTATGCAGAGTTTGCCGAGGACGAGGTAATTATTGTCTGCCCACTGCATTGGCCAACCAAGCTGACCTCCCCCTTATCAGAGTCAAGCGCTCTTGAATGCCATTAAAGATTACGAGAACAACAAGTGGAAGGTGATTGGCCAGAAGGTCGGCAAGCCTGCCAAGGTACAGATTCCGTCGCTACCACCAATAATTCGCCCGAACTTTGCTAAGGATCAATGTAGGCGTGTGAGCAGTATGCTAAAGAGCATTTCCCGGGTATGGTCACCAAGCTTCTCCGCTAAAAGCGGAAGGTCGATGGCATTGCTAAAACTAACTCCCTGACAGATCTATTTGCAAACTCCAAGGGGAGATAGATCAACTAATCGGACATGAAATCTGATTGTTCGCAACGTCACAAGACTGAGCGATGTTGAAACTGTTACAGAATGCTCTTTTGCCCAACAAGGCATACGCAACAAAGGGAAAAGAAGCAAATCACCAAAAATTGGGAAATTCAGCAGTGGCGTTCTGTTGCAGACTTTACCCGGGGAAACTGTTTTAATGCTTGATTACTTCCGAAGTACTTTTCTGAATTCTTTTCAACGACGACGAATGGCGGAGTCTGTTTTACCAGCTTTGTTACCACTCTTTTTTGGAACAGATGGCGAGGATTAGGGCTTGGCGGGCTGGCTGCCGTGGTGACTATACGACGGCATGGAAGAGTGGAAAATAGAGACTCAGCGCCGGCACTTGTTGTATTGACGTACATGGGTGTCATGGTAAGAGTTGGAGGATCAAGGACCAAAGTTCAGGGGCGATCGAGGAAGAATGTGGTTGAAAATGAGGCTGGCGTGGTGGAGTATCGACTATGGAAGTCGAGCATGGATGTATAGCTGGTGTAATGGGGAAAGAAGAGGGACATTTGAGGAAGAAATGTCGTTTTGAGACGGGACACGGTGAATTATGAGGGCTTTCTCGTTTCTTCTTTTGATCTTGTCCTTGCTTGTCCCTCGGGCTGAGAAAGGTGAAGGTTGTTGGAATTAGGTTCGGTTACTTATACCCCAATGCCTGGAGTTGATTCCTTGCGCACACCAAACGAATTGGCCTTTTGGAGTGACGTTTATGTGGTCATGGGGTTGTTTACAAGAGGATGGTGAGTGACTGCCTTGATGTAGACGCATCCCTCAGCTCGGTGCTCGGTGCTCGGTGCTCGGGCTAGTTATTCTCATTGCAACATGGAGAACTGAGAAGTGTTGTCAGCCCAGAAAACCTGTTGCGAGGCATTGTGGCGTCGAGGTCGCTGCGGGACGATGCGGGCTGTGTGACAGAACAATAGAGTTTGAGATGCAGCAAGTGACAACGGCGATGCATGATGGCGTCGAAGGGCTCTAGAAACAGGTCAAATGAGGCAGTTGAGGTTTGTTTTAGTGTGTGTGGTGGGTGGGCGAAAGAGGAAAATTGGGCCGGAATTGAAGGATCTGGTACGTATCATGAAAAGCAGGGATGGATCCGGGGCAATCAATGATGGATGTTGGTTCAGGGAATGCACGGTCTCGAACCTGTCATTCGATATTAACATGATGTATCATTGTATGCGCATGTACGTGCAGAAGAAGGTCGTGTTTCATGTTCTGGTAGGTGAGAGATTATGTTTGCTTTTTTTTAATTTTTTTTTTAAATAAAGATATAAGTACATCAGTTATGGGGATAAAATACGACGGGAATTGGTGATGATCAAGTCAAAAACTCAATCGAGTTTGGTAAACTTTGTTGATAGGCAGGGTTATTTTATTACCATTACCATTACGAGATTATGAGTCTAATGCTGAGGGGGTTTTGTGCGCCTGGGCTAGCAGTGCATTCCTAGTGCAAGCGTTGTGAGCACATACTACTATATGTATACATGTGCAGTTCATACAGCCTGTTGTTTCGCCTGTTTGCATAGCGATCGAGGTATTCACTCACTAGGAGCTGGCAATGATCACCGCGAACTGTAACATCGCCTGTGTTATAGTAGCTAGTAGCCCGGAAATCAGGGGGCAGCCGGGGTCCGAAGGCGCGTGATGGGGAGGCGAGCCGATCACCAAGTTTGCCAGTCGAGCCGTCATTGGTTCCGCAAGGGCCAGGGAGAAAGCTTGGACTCTGTTATCTCCAGATTGGTTGGTTAGTGCGTCTAAACGAAAAAAAGGTCGTTCGTTTGTCCGTTGTCTTGCCTGGAGTCTCGGCACGAGAGGTCCGCTTTGCTATGGAGGAGGAGGAGGAGGAGGAGGAGGGGGGCCGCCGCGGCCTTTGCTCTCTTCGGGGGATTCCTTTTCTCGATGGTGCACGCACTGGTTTGATTTCCTTTAATCCCTCTCTTCCTTCCCCGGACTGTTTTTGCTGGTTTGTCAAGATTGTTTGTTTGCTCTTCTTGATTTCTCGTTGGAGAAGAAGAGATATCATATTGGTGGCACTACCACTCGCTCCCCCGTTACACAACGATCCGACAACAGCAACCCCCCCGATCGATCGAACCGAAGCAATTTCGCGACAGTCTTGTCCTGTCGTCTGAGCTGTCTGCCTTTCTTCTACACTCGTTAAGAAGGAAGTTGTCCGATTAGAGGGGAGCCACCAAGAAAGGATCAACCCAAGGAATAAGGACGCGCAAACTGTTTTGCAGCACGCATTCCAGCGTCTTTCCCCTTCCACTCGCTCTACCAGCAGCCCAAACTCGCCCTAATAAACGGCTGCTGCCAACACTACAATACAATACAATACACCTTAATCAACAACAATATCAACCCAAGTCATTCGCTTGCTGGGTTGGTTTGACTGCTATTTCTCTGTCTTCTCGGTCGCCACCTCGAACCGACTGTTACACCTAATACGATAATCCGATCCCTTCACGTCACCTTGAACAACGACGTGCTAATTTGAGGCGCTCGTATATCGACATTCTCCAATCGTTTGTTTGACCGTATCAGATTCATAATGTTGCCATCTCTCGTCGTGGCCGCCCTCGTGGGCGCTACCTCTGTTGCTGCCGTCAAATGTACACGCAGCAGCCACTGCCCTGAAGATTCTCCTTGCTGCTCCAGTATGTTTCCTCAGCAAGCCCCCCCCCGACTTGATAACGTGTCTGACATGCCACAGCCTATGGTGATTGCGGTGTTGGTGCGTTCTGTCTCGGCGGTTGCGATCCCACCATGTCGTTCTCGCTCGACTCTTGCGTCCCTGCTCCCGTCTGCGAGGATCGCAAGATGAAGATGAACTCGCTTGACAGAGTTGTCGATATTGGCAAGTATCTTGGCGACGCTTCAAAGGCCGACTGGGTCTCGCAGGGCGAGCCCGTTGTTTTCAAGGACAATACTCTTCTCACCATGCCCAAGGACAGCGTCGGCACTCTCCTGTCGTCCACCGTGTACATGTGGTACGGCAACGTCAAGGCTCGCTTCAAGTCCAGCCGTGGCGCCGGTGTCATCACTGCCTTCATTCTCTTCTCTGACGTCAAGGATGAGATTGATTACGAGTTTGTCGGCACTGAGCTTGGCGATGCTCAGACCAACTTTTACTTCCAGGGCATTACAAATTGTAAGTTGCACCGTCGCACAGCATGGACACTCCCTGAGCGCGACACGTTGTCGAATCATCATGTGATGTCCTACATCCTTGACAGTGCTAATGCTGCGACAGACGAAAACAGCGAAAACATCACCCTGTCTGACACCTTTGCCAACTTTCACGACTACGAGATTCGCTGGACCCCTGAAAAGATTGAGTGGCTGATTGATGGAAAGCTTGGCCGAACCTTGGAGAAGAAGGACACCTGGAACGCAACCTCCAAGAACTTCATGTTCCCCCAGACTCCCTCTCGCGTACAGCTCTCACTATGGCCAGGTGGTAAGGAGGACAACGCAGAAGGCACAGTAGCATGGGCCGGGGGTGCGATCGACTGGGAGCATGAGGATATCCAGAAGAACGGCTACTACTACGCCACCTTTTCCGACGTTGAGATCGAATGCTACAAGACAAACAGCGCCCCCGGCACCAACTCTGGCACAAGCTACTGGTACAAGGACGAGCGCGGCACCAACGACACCATCGTCGACGGCGACAAGAGGCACACTGTTGCTTCTCTCCAGGCCACCGGAACTGACATGGACAAGGGAAAGAAGAAGAAGGAGGAAAAGGAAGACAAGGAAGATGACAAGGACAAAGACGAGGATAAGAAGAAGGAGGAGGAAGAGAAGGAGGAGGAGGAGGAGGAAGAAGAGGAAGAAGAGGAGGATGAACCTGCGACCATCCCCGGCGGTGTCAGCGGTGCACCATCCGACAATGACCACAGCGGAGATGAAGAGAGCGGCTCTAGCGGTTCCAGCGGCTCAGGCTCAGGCTCAGGCTCAGGTAATGCTCCGAGCGGCAACCCTGACGGTGACATGACCGAAGCTGAGCCCGCTGACACCAGCAACTGTGAGACGGGCAGCTTCAACCAAGACTGCGCCAGCTCGAGGTCCGGCTCGAGCCAGAGCAGCTCCGAAGAGGGCGGAAACGGTTCAAGCGCTGGTGCACGTAATGGTGCTAGTGCCCTAGCCATAATCATTGCTAGCGGTGCTCTGTTCTGGCTGTAATGGCAATTTTCTTTTTCGGTGTCATACACATTCCTGCGATTCCTTTTTCCCGTTGAGCTCTTTTTTATTTTTCTGTTTTTTTCATCACCTTTATATATAGCATTTCACTGCACTTGCTTCTTCTGCATCGTCATGACGGTTGAGCTTGGGGGTTTTGCGGAATTCTCCTGTTTCTTGTGTGTATATTTTTTTTTCTTTCAGTAGAGGGATGATAATAGTAAAGGGTTTTATACGGATCGAGATGTTTGACGCTGCCGAGAGTTGAAGGTGTGTGTGTTTGTGTGTGTGTGTGTGTGTGTGTGTGTGTGCGTGGAGGTAATGAACTGCTGCTCTTTGTTGTATATGTATGTGCATCGTGAGACGTGTGCTTGACCTTTTTTTATTTTTTTTATCACAATATGCGATGACGTCTCAGCAAATCGATTGATTCATATCCCCCACTCGGATTCATGGCATAATGGGACTTTGGACAAAGACCCCATCGACGACAAGGCTAAAATCTCACGCTTCAAGATGGCAGGAATGAAAGGATTCTCTTCCGAGATGTACATCCCAGTCAAGGAAAAGAGGTTTGAGCGAGCGAGGATGGGGATGGTTGAGACTTGAGAGAAGTGGCTGGAGTGACTCGCTGCTATGGCTTGGCTTCGATAGCTACATGGCTATGATAGGTACCTAGGTAGGGCCTCTTGTTAATTTGATAGGCTGTAAAATCCATACAGTACATGCAACCATATCTCAGCCCTACCTCGGCCCTCTCCTCTCAACATGGGGGATATATCTAGTCCAATCCTTTGACATCTTGGCACGCTCTTGTAAACGCGCGAACCTACTGTACTACAGGACCCCCGGGCCCTGTCCTGCAGGTCTTAGGCGCTGGGGGTGGTGTAAACGCCCTTGGCCAATTGACTCTGGCGGCCAAGGGAGGAAATAGTCAGTGTGAAACAGGTCCATCGGCGAATGCTTGTTCTGCACACACATGTCTACTGCTGTGTCTGCTCTGCACTGCACTGCCCCTTGTTCTCACAGTCTTTTTACCCCTGGATCAGCCAAAGGATCAGCTCGTGTCCGGTCTATTCCAGGACATGGCTTTCTGCGTATTCCCCCAATCATGGCGCTCTCCGTGGCCTGCGCCTCCGCTAAAACTGGACTCTAGTGAGCAAGGGTCTGTTTGACAAGTTGATGGAACCCAACTGTTCAGCCCTTTTCTCTCTCTCTTGTCTTTCTCCCAATGAATTCGCCCATGCAAGGATGCGTGCATATATGGATGGATGAATGAACAAACATGCCCTTTTTCTTCTTTCTCTTGGGCGCGCTTCCATGTTCATGTCTGGGTTGTTGGAGGCTGAGGCTTGGTCTTGGGCTTACCTGACCTGACCTTACCTAGGCTATCCCATGCCCATGAAAACTATATATTGCAACCCTTGACCGATTCTTCTTCTTCTTTCACAGCCTCATCAATCCTTTGAAACTACAGCCTCCCCTTCATTAAACCTACTTTTCTGTCTCTTCCTTGTTTATAAAGCCCGGACTGGTTCCCGTCTTTTTGTGCATTTCTTTGTCCCCCTCCCCTTGTACCTCTTCGCTTTTGATACACACGACTTTGGCATTGATTGTCCATCTCACGTCGCAACGACTCTGAAACAAAAGATACCCTTCTCCCCTGATACCCATAACCCGTAACCCACCTTCAATCATGAAGTTCTCATCCACCGGCCTCTTGGCCGCTCTTGCAGCCTCCGTCTCTGCCCTTCCTCACGCGGAGCGCAGCTCTTACGCCGCCGTCTCTCCCGCTGCCGCTGCCGCTACCCCGGCCCGTATCCTGCTGGGCAACTCTGGCCACATCTACATCGCCGACTTTTCCCACAAGACGGGCAAGCTTGACATCACCCTCGAGCAGGAGATTGAGGGCGGCAACTCGTGGATGGCCTTTGTCGCCCCCAACCTCCTCTACGCCGTCGACGAGAACTCGGCCACCCTGCGTCTCTTTGAGCTCGACCTCGAGGCCAACAAGCTCACTCTCAAGACCAAGAAGGAGGCCAGCACCGGCGTCGTCCACCTCGAGTTCAACTCGGACAAGACCCGCCTCGTCGGCGCCGCCTACGGCAACGGTACCGTTGATGTGTGGAACGTCGAGAACGGTGGCCTCGAGCTCATCAAGACGCTCGACTCCCCCGGCAAGCTCGGCCCCAACAAGGAGCGTCAGACTGCTTCTCACCCTCACCAGTCGGTCCTCGACCCGTCCGGCCGCTACTTTGCCGTCAACGATCTCGGCACAGACTCCATCGTTCTCATCGACGCCAAGGACGATGCCTACGAGATCGCAGAGAACATCCGCGTCGAGCCTGGCTGCGGTCCTCGTCACGGCGTCTTTTATCCCGGTGGCGCCGAGAAGGCTACCCACTACATCGTCGGCTGCGAGCTGACCAACCAGGCTCTGGTCTACTCCGTCACCTACGAGGCTGACGCCCTCGCTCTCAAGCTCGACCAGTCCATCTCCACCTACGGCAAGGACCTTCCCGCCAAGGACATCAACAAGGCCGCTGCCGGTGCCGTCATCCTTGCTCCCAACAACAAGGACCTCTACATCTCCAACCGTCTTTCCGGAAATGACAACGACTCCATCGCCCACTTCACCGTCTCCAAGTCTGGCAAGCTCACCTACGCCGAGTCCGTCGTCTCCGGTGGCCTTTTGCCCCGCATGATCAGCTTCAGCGGCACTTCTCAGCACGTCTTTGTGGGCAACCAGGACGGCACCAACGGCCTCGTCGCCTTGAAGCGGGGTGCCGACGGCAAGCTGCACAAGAAGCCTGTCGCCACTCTCCCTGGCTCCACGTTTGGAGAGCCCCAGTTCGGCCCCCAGTATGTTCAGCAGATCCTCAACTAAAAAAAGGGGTTGATCTCAGCGGGAGACGATAAGCCAGCGATGAATAGCATTTTTTTCAGTGGCGCTTTTGGTGTTTCTGGTTGATAGGATAGTATCCTCCTGGCCCTTTGATCTTGATATTTGGAAAAAGGCAAGATGGGTTTTTTTTTAGCATTCTGTTAGTCAAAATTGACAATTCCTTCCACACATGTGTACAGAAAATAAAAGTGCAGCCATTCGTGAATAAACATGCTGCTACTGTGTCTTCTAGTATGTGGTTCTGGCCGTACCAGCTCTCCCGGATCTTCCGTGGTCTCTAGCAATCACTATCAATTGTTATCCTTGTTGTTTTTTTCTCCTATTCCGGCTTTTGGCCGGACACACTGACCAACCCAGCAGTGTCATGATTACCGATCATGTCCTATTAATACCTTCAAAAGACCCTAGTCTGAATCTGAATCGCTCAACATGCCGGCTCCTCCACGCCCTGATGTATCCTCCAAGCGCTCCTGCACTTGCCTGTACTCTTCGTCCAGCAGTTCTGTATCCGCACACTTGTGGGCTGTCTCAAAGTCAACCAGGACGGCGTCGCCGTCTTCCCGGATCAAGAAGTTGTGCTTGTTGATGTCCCCATGTACAATACCCAGATCGTGCAACTTGCGCAGACTGTGCTGGCAAGCAGCCAGATCCTCAGGCTCCGCCGTCCGGGTTCCCGGTATCTCCTCAATCAGGAACCCGATGACACGGCCGTTCTCGTGAACGTGACCGAGAAACGCGGGGCCGATGCCCCGGCCATGGATCCACTGGTACGAGGTTGTCTCGGCTGCAAAATAGGGAATTTCCCAAGGGAACTGAGCAAACTTGGCCAGAACAGGGTGCTTGAAGGCTGGGTGTGTGACGCGGTATAGTGTCTGTCGTACGCGCTCGACCTGGCGAAGGTCGAGGTGGTCTATCATGGTCTTGTGCCAGATATCGCCGATGCCGGGTAGGCTACTTCTCCTCGTCTCACAGAAGAATGGCTTGCCTGTATGTCCATCCTTGCCCACCCGGCCTTCGTTCCAGTCACCGGGGGGGAATACCGGGAGCTGTGGGAGCAGGACAGGCTCGAATGTGCGGTCCTCTGGGGCGACAACGCCGCCATCTAGTGTCACGTATCTGACGTGAGCGCCGTCGACGAGGAAACGGTACTCGCTCTTTTCGTCTTGCTCAGAGTCGGCCAAAACGGCGAGCAACCTGACGTTGTTGTTGTGTTTCATGATGTTGATTAAGCGAGTGTAAGAGGCAGTAAAGACGGAGAGGAGACAGGAGTGAGGTCGTATATATCGAATCGAGATCTCAGAGGTTGATGGTAACACGTGGGGCTAGACGTGTGGAGCGAACGTTGAGAACCGAGAGTTGGTTGGTGAGAGAATGAAACGAGAGGAAGCATCCGTCTTTAAGACCCTGGATCGAGGGGTGCAGCAGTTCTCGGCAATCTTGAATTGCGCTATGACTCTGTAGAGTATCGCATCGCATCGCATCGCATCGCATCACCGTACATGGTCCTGTCCAGTGCCTCTCAGCCCTTCTAGGCTGGCGTGCAACACACATCTCGAAGCTTGACTCGAGATTATCCTGGTGCTATTAGTGCTAGTTCGGTTGGTATAGCGCGCGCGAGACCGTGGTACCGTACCACCTCTGACCTCTACCGTCTTGTCCGGAAAGCGTTGCCCCAGTTTCCGAGTGGAACTGAAGTCGATAGATGCTTCTTGGCGACTTGACTTGTTGGTTGGCTAATTGCAATACAACGTCTTTTCTCCGTTAGCAGACGCTCGTTGTGATCCGCTCCTCCGAGTCATGGCCCTGTCGTGCTTGTGTAAGTGAGGCGGGTTGCATCCCCTGACGGTTCGCATGGGGGAGGGGGCAGACAGGGGGTATAGGCTACATATGTAGGTAGGTAGCTTCGGGGAGATTCAATGAGTTAGTGCATAGTGAGTTTGGATTAGATTGGGTTGTTAAAGGTGAGGTTGGTATCGTTAATAAGGGGGGAAAAAAAGAGGGAGTGAAGAAGTCTCTAAAGAAAAGAGAGAGAAAAAAAGAAAGTTAACGCCTGAGGCGTCAGGGTATGGATGGACGGGAAGGGAAAGGCCCGTGATTGGGGATGATGTTTTATACATAGTAGTAGTACTATAGTCTATAATAATTTATTAATACCTTGCACCACGAGATAGATACGGAGAAATTTGTTCTCAGCCCAATCACGTACGTACCTATCTACCTATCCACCTATCTACCTACATAGTATTCTTCAGCGACGTGCAGGCACCGTTCAATGGTGTCGTCGTACGATTGATTGGTAACGGGGTGTTAGGTGTTCCCCCCCTTGAATGCCTCAATGGACGGTTGATGCGTTGTCAATGAAGCAGCCACAGCAGATGAGATGAGTGAGTGAATGAATTACTTGGTTAGTTAGTTGGGTAGTTGCTGAAGAAAGTATGGTATCTCGGTTGTTTTCTACATCTTTACGTCTTGCTTGATAACGCATAATCAATCAATCAATCAAGTCAGCTACAGTATCTCGACTCGTTTTATGCCTCTCGTTGTTACTCTTTATCTTTCCAACCTATAGACTAGTCAACTTTATACGGATACTGATACTGTACATGACAATCACACCCTCTGCTTACCTACAGTACCTACAGTACCTACAGTACCTACAGTACCTATCTCATCCATACACTTCTTCCCCTATCCCTATCCCTATCCATATCATCGCCCATCTCAAGACTGCATCACACATCACACAGCAGCAGCGCAGTCTCACCCCCTCCCCCCCGCAGAAGCGAACCGTAACCAAGACTCCCTAGACTCGCCTCGGATCCCAATGATTGGAATCAGGCTGCATGCGCTGCACGTCTTACGCCAAACTCATCGCGCTTGAGCGGCGCATGCACGTATCCCTCCTATCAAGCGTCGCTCAAGTCACACCATGGTGAAGCAATTGCCATCCTTTTCTGGCCCAGCATTGATCGTCTGCTTAAATATGCACTCTACCCAAGCCTCGTCCAGGTGGGCGGGCGTCTTCTTGTTCTGCATAATGTTGAATGTTTCAATACTCTGGTGTCGTCTGACGCCCGTTTGTGTTTCTCCCTTGATGTTTTGACCGTACCTTTTCTTCTTATTTCCTCCGCTATAGAACCCTCTGGCCTGTGGTTGGATGTATATCCCAACTGCGTCGCATCGTCTGCACCTCTCCGTGGCTGATACCGCAAGCCATGGATCACACATATTGGCCTTTTGTGAACCACTCATCAAGTTGTTGCGCGACTCGTCAGTGACACTTGGAAAGAGACAGTTCTCTGACAATCCAGGCCGCAACAACAACATCAAGATTGGGCTCATTGTCGGCCTGTCTCTCGCTCTCTTCCTGGCTATTGTCATCACCTTTCTATACTTTTACTGCGGCTCAGCACGGTTTACATACAGAAAGAGGAAACGCCGCCGCCGTCATCATCATCATCATCATCGCCACCATAGCCATCACCATCATCACAGGAGGCACAAGTCACTCAGTAGTGGTGGCTCAAGGCATTCTGATAGAAGTCCTGCTCCGCCTGAGCCCCGGGCCCCTCCTGAGGACAATCCTCCGCCCAAGGACAAACCGGCAGAAGGGCAGTAGCAGTGTACATCTCTCCAACGTGTTGGTCTTCTTCCACGTCGCCCGAAGAGTAACCAAGGATGTGACGAGTTTGGTTTTATCTGTACCACATTTGGTAGTAAGACGTCGTATTATGTGTAGCACAGTATCCTATTTCTTGGTCTAATATTTCTTTTTTTTTAAAAAAAAAAAAAAACCTCCTGTCCAATACAGGCGCACTCATAGTCGCCGAATCCTTCTATCTCATACGCTCAATTCCAACGGGGCCGTGTCGAGCACATCCAGTCCTGTCTCGCTTCTTGCCACGATGCCCAAAGAGATGAGCCATGTTCCATCCTGGCGTATGAATCTGAGGTGCATCCATATCGTTCGGCGGATAAACGTCGTGCTGATGCATATGAATTCCTGGGCTTGGAATCTGATGTATAGGTTCGGGCTGTCGCGGAACCCAGTCACTTGAGCCCTCACGAGTGTGGCGGCGATGCTCGTTCGTTGGTCGAAGACGACGATGAGCATGAGGGCTATGATCACGCTTGTGGTGAAGCTTCTCGTGGCGACAATTGGGATCATGTCGAAATCCATGGTGGTGATGTTGTTGTTGGTGAACATGTGTGAACTCGAGAGCCTCTGCCTGGCTCTGCTCAAGGTTGGTGCTCAGGTGAGCAATTTTATGGTGCCGTGGATGAGAATGATGGCGACGATGATGATGCTTCCCTCGATGTTTCTGATATTTATGCGCCTTCACTCTCTTGAATGCGCTCCAGTTCCATAGGAACAAGCCGACTCCGACCGTGGTGGCCAGTAGTGTCAAGCCTACCACTACTCCCAACACTCCTGGGCTTGTTTCTCGGCGATGAAGCATGTGAGGTTCTCTCGAAAAGAGGGATTGGGTGGGATCAGTAGCGTGGTTCTTGGATATTCCAAGGATTACTCGGTGAGTTTCTGTTGACACCAGGTGTGTGGGCGTTGTTCCATTATAAGAGAGGTTGACAGGCGGCATCTTGAATACATTCACCTCTTCTGAGCAGGGTTCTCCTGGTGTCAAACGAGTTCACAGTCCTCTATGCAGCTCCAAGACATCTTTATACTGCTCGCGTACCGCATTGTTTCTTGTCTCTCTAGGTCCTCTCGGGCACAAAATCATCTAGCAATCATGGTCCTGTATCGCTGCCATTACGCGACAATTCACCGTCGCCTTTGTTCTTCTGCCGGTATAGACGAATGTTTGATCAAACATGTGCGCAGTACAGATAGAGTCTATGATTTGTCATGTAGTCCTTGCCGTAGCACAAAGATATTCTAGAAGATTGCCCCAGATAGATGGCCCTGTTTGCAAGAAATCACGCAGCAAAACAACCACGAAAACCGTCTAATCGTACCAAACAATACGCGCCAGCCAAGTAAATCTGTCCTCTACAGTCCCTTACCGCCCATCCCTTCTCCTGTCCCTCCGTCTCCTCCTCTCCTCGGCCTCCTCGTCACCCTGCTGCAACCCCCTGATCTGACCAAGCGTGCTCCCGATGACATCCTGCAGTCTCCCGCCCTTGCGAACAAAGCGGTCGTAGAACTCGCAGTCGCGGTGCTTTGCGCCTCGGGCGCTGAGAGAGATGATGGTGCTGGACATGGCCTCGAGCTCTGTCTTGAGCGTCTTGAGGTCTAGTCCGCGCTTGTAGCGACGTTGGCGACGGCGTCGTCTGCGCTCTTCGCGATCGTCTTGCGCTATGTCTTGCTCTGGATTGCTGTGGCGACGGGACGCCGAGGGTGCTTGATAGTAGGGTTCGTCTTGGCGGCGGGGATCATAGTATGGCTCTGCAAAGGTAACGCGATGGCGTCTCCTCTTGCGTTTCTCCTTGTCAGATCCATACCCGTCTCCATCTTCGTCTACACCCCTGCTTCTCTGACCATCTATATCCCTGCCCTTGTCTCTATGCCTCTTCCTCTTCCTATCCTTCTTCCTCCCCTCGCCCTTTGGCTGTTCATTCTTGTTGCTCAACATACCAAGCACAAACTCGGCCACGCCGCGAAAGTCTTCGGGGCTGATCTGATGACCACCTCGAGTGCCATCGCGAGTGCGGTCTTCGGAGAAAGACTGACCCATTGCGCGCTTGGCAGCTGATCTCGCAGCAGACTTGGCCAGGTTCTTTGCAAATGTCTCCATGAAACTTGGATCCTCGGGGGGCCGAGCACGAGAGGATTGGTCAGGACGACCAATGAACTGCTCCGCGAACTTGTCCATGTGTGCTTCTTCAGCCTCGTTTGTGACGTGATTCAGAAGAGTCTTTGAGATGAAGTAAAGGAGCAGTGAACAAAGGTGATGCTCGTCGTCGCTGTCGTACTCGTCGCCAGACCTGTCTCTGACTGCAGGCTTTGTATCGTCTTGAACTGTGCCGATCTGCGTCTCTTCAAGGTCCGGGTCCCTGTGAGAGATGGAGTCTTGAGTTGCAGCGACGTCGTTGCTTGGTCCCTCGACTGCTTCCCCTGACTCGACAGAAGGATGCTCCAGTGTGCAGGACTATACCAGAACGACAGACAGAGAGTCGGAAGTATATGAAAGAAAGAGGGAGAAGAAGAAAAAAAAAAGCCTAAAAAAGGACAAAAGTGTGTATCGCAATATGTAGTCGTCTATGTACTATAGTTGTACGCCGTAACACCATCTCAGCAAGGGCGACGGCAACCGCCCGGTGGCTAACCGGTCTGTTTAAATACTGCGACCAGCAGTAAAGTAAAGATCGAGCCCATGAGGCACAAAGTCAGGTGAGCCGCGTCAGGTTCGCGATTGCTGAGACGTGAATGATGACTATGTATAGGCCCATGGTCACGCGCCTGATGCGGCAATGCAGGAACATGACCGCGCTGAGACATGGCCATGGCCATGACCAAAAACCAACACCAAATGATCGCCTCGATTCTCAATGTATAAAGACCTGACTAAACAGAATGATTGAGTTTCATATACTTTGGCATATCTAAGCTATCGTGATTGACTTCGTGTCAGGCTTCCCCATCAGATGCTGGCCTTGTCTGATCTCGGTCATAAAACATAGCCAACCAAACTCCATCGCCATCCCTTATTATACCCAGGCTGCCCCGTAGCATCCATGTCATGTCATCTATGGTAATGCTCGCTTACCACCATCTCTCGGAACGCCTTTACCCATGCAATTCTATCAACGCCAGCCAAGCTTGTAGCATCTACAGAGCGCCTTGTAGTGCAGTGCAGGGCAGTGCAGCATATTAGCTCAACAGCTCCTTGATGTCCTCGATGCGCTGCAGCTTCTTCTCCTCGTCATTCATCATACCCAGCGAGGTGGCACTGTTCCAAAGGTTAGCCATGCTCCATCTAGTTCACCATGGGCTGGACTCACATGAACTTCTTCCGCTCTTGAACCTTCAACATCCGCTCCTCCACACTTTCCTTGACTACAAACCGTTTGACCTGTACTTCCGACTCTTGTCCCATCCTGTGCACTCGGTCGATGGCTTGAGCCTCGACTGCAAAACTCCACCAAGGGTCCATCATGAACACGCGCCCGGCGCTGGTTAGATTGAGTCCAACACCGCCAGCCCTAAGACTGAGTAAAAGCACCGTGAAGCCCTTCTTCTCGGTAAACTCCTTCAGTACCGCTGCCCGAGCTTTCTGAGCCATGGATCCATCTAGTCGCAGATACTTGATGTTTGTACGATCAAGCACCGGCTCGATGAGGCTTAGGAAAGATGTGAACTGGGAGAACACCACCGACTTCATCTTGGGATATTCTCGTCTCACATTTCGCAGCTCGGATATCAGCGCAACCACCTTGGCTGACGAAGCGTTGACACCCACACGCTGCAGGCTAATCTTGGGTTTCTTCGACATCTTGTCAGGATCATCATCGTGTCGAACCACTTCAAACAGATCTCGCTTTTTGAGCGGTTCTCGACAGTTGAAGCATCGAGGAGTCGCCCCCTTGTCAGTCTGGTGTTTGATGTAATCAAGCAAGCACCTTTTGCAGGCAGAGTGCCAGCAACCGGTGACGACCTGATCATTCATCGGCTCTTCAAAGCACAAGGGGCACTCGTTCTCTGCCTCGTCACGGATCTGTTCCAATGCATGAGCACCAAAGGTCTGGTTGGTCTCTTTTGACGCTTCGTCTGTCTCTGCAGTGAACGAGGTGATGAGAGACGCCAAGTCCATATCGTCCGCAAGCCCAGCGGCTGCATCGGCAGCTGCTCCGGCTTCTTCCTCATCTGCCACAACGTCACGGTTGCGGACGAGAATGGGATGACAGCAGGATTGGCGAAGACGTAGAATCTGGGCAAAAATGGTAGTAAAGGCTTTCATCACTGTGCCAGCCTCCACGTTCTGCGAAAATGTTCGTTTAGCCTTGTTGAAGATGTAATCGTAGACATCCCGCTCCGTCTCCGATAGTTCCACGTTGACGATTTCGATTTGCTTAGGCGGTAAAAGTACAAGCGGCTTGCCGTCGGGCGTCTTCATGTCCTTTGTGCGTCGGAGTACAAGTGGCTCTAGAACCGTTTGCACAACATCCAAGGCCCGCACGAACTCTCCGGATTCAAAAGGCACAGTGATGAATGTCCGCCAGAATGAAAAGTTGTTCCAGGGTTCTACACCCAGGAACCGGACAAGACTGAACAAATCTTCCAGCTTGTTGACGATGGGCGTTCCGGTCAAGGCCCAGCGATGGGTGGCTGAGATATCGTAGCAAGCCTTGGCTGTCTTGGATGATCTGTTTTTGACATGGTGCGCTTCGTCGATGATGATGCGAAAGAACTTGAGCGAGAATAAGCCGTTGTGAAAGCTCTTGTCCCCCTTCCTAGCAGCGATGCTGCTAAACTCAGATAGGACAACACCATAACTGGTGATCACTAGGTCCGGGGCGTTGGTCGCGTTAGACGCGCAACACAATGCTTGCAGGTTGTTTGCCTTTTCGTTGCCGTAGTATAGCTCGATCTTCATCGTTCCCTCCTTGGAAGCCTTTTCCGCCTCGCTCTGCCATTGAGATAAGAGCGACATGGGCGCAACAACCAACGTTGTGCACGGCGCATCAAGAACCGACTCGGAATTCTTGCCTAACCTTGTGAGCTGATTGACACTCGAGAGTTCGGTGGCTGATCGTCGCGCTTGACGAGCAATCTCTGATTTATGTGTGTGGACCAAGCTCAGCATTTGAATTGTCTTGCCAAGACCCATTTCATCAGCGAGAATACCACCAAGGCAGTGTTGTTCCTGAACTGGGAAATCAAGTGACAAGTCGCCGGAGTATGGGTTAACATAGAACTTTGGCTGTCCCTCGACCTGTGGCAAGTCTTTGTCGTCAACATCCTTTAACGGCCAAGCATACTCCTCCCAAAGTGGATGCATTGATGGTTCTCGATTGCTCTTCTCGTCCTTCTCCTTCGCCATCATCCAGTGCAGCGCTTGCTTCTGATATGGACGAAGTTCCATGGCGAATGTATCCGCTGGTTCTGCTTCAGGGGTGCTAAAGTCGAAAGATTGGGCCTTTTTATACAGCGCATCAAGTTGATCCTGCTCCAGCTCTTCCCCTTCTTCGGTGTCGGATGATTGAGACGAGCCAGCCTCCTTTCCGTTACCATTGGCCTTCTTTTCGTCCTTTTGTTTCTCCTCATCTTGTTCGGCAGCCTGAAGTAGCCCCTTGCGACCGTCTTTCGCGGCAGCATTCGTCATGGTGGGTTGTAAGTTGATCTCCTGGAACAGTTTCACCAAGGCGACCTGTCGCAGTCGAAGCGTTTTTTCATCGTTTGTCTCATTTTGTTCAAAGAAAACAGCCGACCGATCGTCGGCAAGTTGGAAAGCACGATTGAAGAAGGCAGAGTTGAGCAATGAGCATCGTAATTGAAGGAATACTGTATCGTTCGTTCGGATTCGTTCGGGAGCGTAGACGACGGTCCCCTCGAACTTGCATATCTTTTCGTCGATCAAAACTGATACCCAATTCGCTGCCTCTTTGGCCAGCCGTCCGACTTCAGTACCGCTTTGGGTGGTGAAGCGCACAAGGACATCGGCTCGTCTTGAAGCAGCAGCGCCAAACCCTCTAGAGGGAGTGACAGAACCAAACTTCCCCTTTGCTTTCGGCGGCTGTAGTTTGTGCCGCTCGATTTTGACGATATCTCCGTGCTTCAGCACGTTGGTTCCGCTCCGTGTAGCCCATCCCTCAACACCAAAAGCTCCTATATACCGCTCATTTGGAATCCGCTTTGGTGCGGCGATAGCTGGTTTGCGCTCGTTGGTGGCACTCGGTGATCGACTTGGACTGGCTGCGGCGGGCCTTGATACAGTTGGCCACGATGGTTTCTTCAAATACTTTTTGTATGTTTCATCAAAGTACATATTGACAGCCCGTTCGAGATCATTTCCGCAGTGGCTTGTAATGGCTTCGAGAACGTCGGTAGAGACCTTGTCGCCTACAAAAGCCTCGAATGTTTCTTGGTCAAATGATACGGACGACTCGTGCTGGATTGTTGGAGGCTGCGGTTGGGATTGCCCGGGTCGTTCATTGCCATAATTTCCTGTTGAAATTCGTGAGTCGCCGTTTTCTTGTTTGATGTCTTCTTCATCTTTAAAAAATCGTTTTCGTGGTAGCGAGGACTTGTCGTGAGAGCTTAGAACTTCTGGGTCGGAGGAAGCTTCTTGAGGGTCGGCAAAGAATCTCCTTTTTTTGGCGGGAGGCTCTGGATCTACATGATCGTCCGAATTCTTATTTTCAACGGAAAACAACATTCTGGCTGAAACGAAGAGTATTCCTCACTCGAGATTCGCCTAAAACGTTGTATCCTAAATAACGACTCTTGGGAGACGCGACCAATCCCTTGCAAGCGCGCCCTTCGCGTTGGAAGGTCACCTGACCCCGTGTTAAGTGCTTCTCTCCATCTCGTCACTTCGTGTTAATTGGTGTGGCTAATGCTGTGGCGGAAGCACCGAAAGTTCGACGTCATGAAAAATTTCCCGAGGGCGATAGCGATGGATTGGAAATCCAATGTCCATGGGTGGCCTTATCTAAGCCGCAAAACCGTCATGTCTACTATATCACTATTAATTGCATGTTTTTAAGCTAACAGCCGTTGCGCATAACCAATTCGATCTTCGCAGTCGAGCCTTTGAGGATTCACTATCTGAATGTATCGCCCAAGGCTTCTAGGCCAGGGTCTTCGAGGCTTCGCCCATGCCCGGACCTGTCGCCGAACTTATTTCACTGATTCCGATATTGAATCCGCGCGACGATACTGCTTGACACAGCTCCAGTATGTTTACCAGTACGGATTGGTACAATACAGGCCTAACCTTCCCTAGAAACAGCGACTACGATGCCCATCTTGTCCGCCGCTTCGTCCCCTCGCCGGTACAAGACACCTACGCTGCCCTCCGTGCCCTCAACCTTGAGCTCGTTCGCCTCCCCGAGCTTGTCTCTAACCCTACAATTGGAACTTTTCGCATGAAATTCTGGCAAGAGTCAATCGACAATACTTTCGCGGGCCGTCCTCCTCGCGAACCAATCTGCATCCTCCTACACAAAAGCCTCCAAGATCTTGAGGCGCGAGATGGCAACGCAGCCAAGAAATCGATCAAGTTTTGGATCTCGCGATTGATAAGAACAAGAGAAAAGCACATGTCGAATGGACCTTTCGCGAACCTGGCGAGCTTGGAGGAGTATGCCGAGAATACATATTCAACCCTCATGTATGCAACACTAGCGTCTCTCCCTCTCCGGTCGATGCATGTCGATCATCTCGCAAGTCATATTGGAAAGGCTTGCGGTATCGCCGCGGTCATACGCGGAATCCCTGTATTGGCATCACCGCCTCCTCCTGTCAATACACCGTCTGGTCAAATTCCTGCTGGGCGAGAGCCGGCGCTGCTTCTTCCATTGGATGCAATGGCTGAAGCTGGAGTTAAAGAGGAGGAAGTCTTCAGACAAGGCCCTAACGCCCCCGGGTTACAAGATGCAGTGTTCAAGGTGGCGACTCGGGCCAATGACCATCTCATAACAGCGCGTGAGATGCTCAAGAGGCTCAAGGCAGGGGAAGACCCAGGCCACGAGTTTGAGCACCAGGGAGAAGGCGAACACCTTTATAGTGAGGAGAGCGATACGCTCAAGGAGATTCGCCAGAGTTTTGGTA
Source organism: Fusarium sp. NRRL 66182 (assembly GCA_013266265.1). Classification (NCBI taxonomy): domain Eukaryota; kingdom Fungi; phylum Ascomycota; class Sordariomycetes; order Hypocreales; family Nectriaceae; genus Fusarium; species Fusarium sp. NRRL 66182. The sequence goes on along the minus strand of JABFAK010000148.1, from coordinate 13,166 downwards.
TCCTACTGGAGGCCATTCCCTCTGCCCAATACCTACAACGCCTAGAGCAGGCCGACTTTGACCCATTTGCTGTCAAGACAGCGGGCTGGAAATTGCCCTGGAGCATCTGGCAGGCCTTATCGAAGGAGCGGATCTAGGCGGCTGTAATGAACATGTATATCGAGATATGTCTCGAGTGTATTCTTGAACGACTTGTATTATAGAGTCATCATGTAAACATCACGATTCACAAAACGACACCGAAAATAGCATTATAATTAGATGTTCTTATTGTGTTACGGAAGTGGCTGCGCCCCACTTGTCATGAAGCTCTCAGCGAAAGTGGTGGCTAATCCTCGGCATTACCCCCGGTCCCAAATTTCGAGATCCCCCGGGAATTCATCAAGCGACAGCGATTTCCATATCGAATTGCTCTGCGACATTACCATTTTTGTTGTAGATGTCATCACCAAGATGCTCTACGAACTAATCGCAATTGTATTTAATCTAGCTGCCCTTTTAATCAACCAGCGAACACTAAACTGACATAGAACAGGTCCGACCTGGCAGCCTCTCAGAGGTGAAGGAGTACGTTACCGACGCCGAATCACTCTCTCCAACCAAATACTAAACTGAGAAATGCAGAATCGCTCAAACTGTCGGTTCCCTCGTCCTCAAGAACGGCGGTGTTGTCCGCGGCCTGGCCAACTGGGGCGTCTTCTCCCTCCCCAAGCCCATCTCGGTGCATCAGATGAAGCACACCCACGGCCACTACTTTGTCATGCGATACGACGCCGCCGCAAAGGTTCACCAAGACGTCCGCAACACCCTGCGCCTAGAGCCCCGCATGATTCGTGCCGCTCACGTCAAGCTCGGAGATGGCAAGCTGGAGACCTTGGCGAGGTTCGGCCCGCCCAAGTGGAAGACAACGGGCAGTGAGGCGTAAAGAGGGGAAGCAATATTTTGGGCATGACATGTACGGATGGCGGTCGGTTCTAATGACCACGGTTAGGGACAGAGAAACATCGTATTGTAGGATGTGGAAAGCTTTCGAGGAAGAGCATGGATATCAAGACTTGGGAAATATCTAGTCCCAAGCTCAGGCATCACACGATGCTGTGTACAAAAAGCATACTGCGTAAAAGATCGCAGTCACGGTTGTATGAAATATTATAGAGTCTAAACTCTGCATTGCATTTCTGTATCTCATCTCTGGTAATGAACTCTCCACGTTGCCGCGTAGACGGGGCTGTGATACACGGCACTGAAGAAACTAGCAGCATGTGTATCTGGATTCCTCTGTTGCTACATGTCTATCATAAGTCATCAATTGCAGCCTCGCCAATCATCCGAGTGACCTTGGTCAACGCCGTCCTATCTAGAAACGTAACCCGCTACCCATGTTTTTGGTTGGTGCTTGTACGGTATGTCGTCTGTGCAATGGTATATTGAGGTCGGGGCCTAGGTCGCAACTAGGGTTCTCCTCTATGTAACCAGATCTGGTGTCGTGGTCTTGGAGGTCCACTGCCTCTTCAGTTGTCGTCAACGTCCATGCCATCGGCCTTACCGATGCCTTTTCCACGACACCAATCTACAAAATCGTCAATGACGCTCGGCCATGCGCCATCCTCGTTCCAGAACGATAGCGATTCGTCTGACAATGATTTGAGAGCGAACTCAAGCGTCATGTTCCACATATCCTTGTTGACTGAACGGGTCCATCTGGCATCAAGAAAAGTCTTCCATAGCTCTAGCCAATTGTGGTTTGATGTCTTCCACTCCATTCCGGGAGGCGCAAATAGGATCTCCCAATAGACAAGGGCGTTCTCAAGACTGAGTGCCTTCTGATCGGTCTCTCGGCCAGCAACGAAAGCATGCCTGTAGACCTTCTTAAACAATGCAGAATCAGAAGACAGGGACGAAATCTGTTTCCGGAGATAGGCAGCATGCTCCTGGTGTGTTACCCCAGCTCTGTCATTTATCAGCCATGAACACAGGGAAAGTAACCCAAATATCCGTCTTTGGGGTTAGCATAGATCAGGAGGTACTCCTTACCCAGTCACTTTCCAACCGTCAACGTAGCCTCTCCTGGTGATAACTCCAACAGAGGGAGCCTGAAGGAGTTCAAGGGCAACAAGTAGCTCTGCATTTTCAATGTTGACCTTCAACTTCTCGGTGAGATACGACATTGTGGACTCGAGCTCGAGCTTGTCCTTTTCATCGCTGGAGTCTGGTTAAACGAATACGTAAGTAAGGAACCTAACCGTAAAGAGGACAGTATTCACCTTGCAGTTTATCGAATAGCGAGTCCAACTTGGTCTCTAGCGGAGAAGGACCCTTGTTGTCTCCATTAGATGTGAAAAACCTGTTCGAATAATGTTAGCCAAGGGCATTCATAAATGATAAGACACGTAAAAGACAGGGGGGAGAGAGCCGCAATGGCCAGCTAAACATGTCAGTGACAGCCACTTGGCCGGGACAAGGGCAGTGAGGTGATGTACCGATCTTCCGGCTCCTTTGGTATATTTGTCTCTGACGTCTTTGGTGTCTCTGCAGGTGATTCTTTGTGAGACAATCCAGACACGCCGGTGCTAGTCTTCTTCTTCCTTGATGTGGAAAAGATGGGGAGAAACCCAGTAGCGATGCAATTCTTGACAGCTTTCCAGCCCATTGTGAACTTTATTACATTCGTTGGATGCTCAGTAATCTCTAGTGAGTTCGTGAGGTCGAGGCTTCATCACGAGAAGAAAGAAAAAGGGATTTGTATAAATCCAGTCTGTCGGGCGTCTAGAGCTCCAAGATTCCGATGGTGGCTCTCTGAGATTTCGAGAAAGACACGGAATTAGAACGCGAGCGCACAGCGTGTCTTCAAAGTAACGTATTCAGAGCCCCTCATTGGTAATCTTGTTTCAAACTATCGGCGTCTTTGTCGGTCATACTCTGCAGTGTATCCAGCAAATGAGTCGGGTCAAGCCACCGTGACGAGACACAGCAAACAAACAAACACCAGCCGGGAGCTTCTCGACGCAAAGACACCCGCAATAGGTTGCAGAAGGTATATAAGAGGAAGCAACATTGACGGAGCGTACAATAGCGAGCATAACAGACAGGTAAGGAGATAGAAACTCACACATCAACTGCTTCGTTGAGCTTAAAGCCCGCATTCTTGAGATACTGTCAGAACAATGTTAGCACGGTCATACTGCATCATGGCCCGATCACTTCTGGGCAAAGCAGCGTCACCGCTAAAAACCCAAGAGTGCTGCATCCGATGGACCCGATCGTATAGCGCAAAGCATTAGGGTATATTGAGGTTTGTCCGTGTCAAGCACCCCCAAGGCTTGGTTCCTCATGCTCAGGACGATCAAGAAGTAAATGGGTATAACATACTCGGGTAGCCTGGCGGTCTGATGTACCCGTCAGAGCTACGAACTGAGAGATGAGAACCTTTTGCTGGGCGGCGGATGGTGGAGGCATCTTGACGGGTTCGGACTCGTCTCTGGTCACTGAGGTTCTGCGAGAATATCAAAATCAAGTTGTGGAATGATTCGAGTCGCCGGGTGTTGGCCGAAGTGGTCGAGATGTGGCACGGGGAACGTTCGGAATTAGGCTTGAGGTCTAGCGGTTGGTGATGATCGAATGAGGGTGCTCTGTGAACTTCCTCGGCTGAATATCTAGTTGCCGGTGCGGTACAACTGCCTAAAATATAGGCTTGAAGGTTTCTTCGAGGGAGGAAGTCCGTCCAGCAGATGCGCCGTTGCGCTCGGGTGACGACGTAGAGTTGAAGTCCAAGTGAATAGTTGGAAGTGAAATGGATGGAGGGGTTGTGAGCTTTCGCGACAAGGCTGCGATCTTGGTTAATGGTGGGGTTCTTTTTGGCGAGTGGGGCTTGGCAGCAGTTGCCTAATAGCGCTGTAAGCCAGAAGACAGCGGGCCTGGGGCTGTGGTCGTGGTTGTGGCTGTGGCTGTTCCCGTTCCAGAATCAGAGTGCTCTCGAAGCGGTGATATCTCACGTGGGGGTTGATAAGTCAAGTTTTGAGGCTCCCAGATATATTCTGACAAGGTTGATAGTTTGCCTTTTTCAGTATGCAGATTACAAAAACTTATTATTTAGGCTGGATGATACTTTCATAGCTACCTACGTATCAGCCATGACGAGTGCTATTCTAGCCACACTGTATTTTATAGGCGGTCTCGGACACCCTCAGGGCCATCTACACAGTGCAGTTGGCCTGTGAGCCTAGCACAGGCGGATAAATTCCCCGCCTGCTATCATGACGTCTCGGCTTTAGCACTTGACGCGGTTTCACGACGCGTTTCCAAAAATAATACCGAGTACGTAGACTCTCACTCGATTCAATTAAAATCCACAAGCGTCGACGTCCCAGCTGCAACGCCACAGCAACCACCACAGGCAAGGACTGAAGATGGCTTCATCCCATGTAACTGAGGATGAAGAGATACAATTTGATCCGGCAGAGCCCCTCAGGGGCATTGTTGTATGCTGTACAAGTATCCCTGCTGAGCATCGTGTAAGTACCATCTGAATCCGCTACCTCATCATCATGAGTCCTGTTTGCTAACAACCATGTCCAGACCAGCATCGCTGCCAAGGTTGCCGAACTAGGAGGCATTCACAAATACGATCTCACCCCCGACGTAACTCATCTCATCGTCGGCGACTACGACACGCCTAAATACCGCCATGTTGCTCGTGAACGCCCCGACATCAAGGCCATGGATGCCGCCTGGGTCGAAGCTCTCAGCGATTTATGGAAAAACGACGACGAAATCGATTATCGGCAACTCGAGACCAAGTACCAGCTTAAGCCACTAGAGAAGCGAGGCATCGACCCAACCGTACAAGCACAGGGAGGAGAGACGGCCAGAGACTCGTTACTCATTTGTCTGACCGGGTTCGGCGACCAACGGGACGAGATTGCACTCAAGATTACATCCAATGGAGGGTTATACACAGGAGACTTGACAAGACGATGCACACACTTGATTGTCAACAAACCCGAAGGCAAGAAATATGCTGCAGCAAAAGCATGGGGCATTCATCCCGTTACACTCGATTGGCTCGAGCAATCCATTACACGGAGAATGATCCTAGAAGAAGCCAAGTTCGACCCTACACTGCCGCCTGAAGAACAAGGGAAGGGTGCGTGGATCACGAGAGAGCTTAAACGCACCTTCAGCAAGCGATCAAGATCAGCTGTGGCAGCTGGCGGCGAGGAGGGCCCTAGGAAGCTCAGGAAGACAGCCAGCATGAAGCTCAGTTCGCAACACAACAATCTCTGGGGTGATATTCTCGGCAGATCAACATCAAGAGAATATTCATTTGCTCGGGAAAGCAAACCAGGCGACGCGGATCAAGTCCAGGATGAACAGCAGCCCCAGAATGCGCAAGCCCAGCCTCAACCCCCTGCCCCAATGATCCCAGAGAATCAAGGCATCTTTGCACGTTGTTGTTTTTACATACATGGATTTACTGCACAACGAACTTCTGTCCTTGAGCAAACACTAGTCACCCTTGGCGGTTCCATCTGCTCGTCAGTACATGAAGCTGCTCTGGGTAGAACCTCTCAAACTCCTCGAGCTCGCTTTATGATTGTTCCACAAAACTCGCAACCCGATACACATCCTCAAGAGTCATACGACAACCTTCATGTTGTGACGGAATACTATATCGAAAAATGCCTTCATAATAAGCAGTACTTTGACCCTACAGAGCAGGTTCTCGGACGCCCATTCCCACTCTTCCCCATCCCGGCCTTTGCCGATCTGGTCATCTGCAGTGCCGCTTTCACCGGCATTGAGCTCAGTCAGGTCGCTCGTGCCGCTGTTCAGCTAGGGGCCAAGTTTGATGGGGAGTTTCGTAAGACTACAAGTGTCCTAATTTGCAACGATCTCAGTTCGATGCGGAAAGAGAAGTTGCGTATGGCCCTTAAATGGGGAGTGCCCGTCGTGTCAGCGGACTGGTTCTGGGATTGCATCTCTACCGGCTTCAAGGTCCCTCTAGATGACTATATCTTCCCTGAGATAAAGAGCAGATATTCAGAAGCATCACAAGTCGCACCTGAGCCGGCACCGAAGCCAACCCCTGAAGCCCAGTCCAGGACACGACATAAATCTATACAACGCACTCATTCAGAACCTGTCATTAAACCAACCAAGACCACAATACCTAAACCTCCACCCGGCGCCGGCGTTGATAGGACGGCTTTTGACCATGATTCTCCAGAGAAGCCGGTCAAAAAGGTCACTGCGAACCCTGCTCCAGTGCCGGACTCTGCCTTATCAGCGGACTTTGCCACAGCTCGTACACATCCAGCAACTATCGAGAGTCTCCCCATAGACCATGACTTTGATGCTCCTCTTGCCGAGATTCCTCAAGCACGCCTTAGTAAATCTCCCCCACCTCCAAAACGAACAACTACCATGCCTCGCACCCGCTCCGATCCTACCAAAAAAGCAACCACTACAGACTCTCACGCCGAAAAGACGCCAAGTGCTCTATCAAATCCCGAAGAACAACGTGTACAGCAAATGAAGCCACAAGAAAATGCGGAGCAAGCTCGACTTCGTGCCAAGGCCGCGGAGCGACAGGCTCTCTCTTCAAAACTGGCCTCCCTCATCGAGACAACAACACCAAATCTCCCGTCTTTCACGTCCGACGACACCGAGCACGCTCCACCACGGCCTCGCAAACGCCAAGTCCTCGGCCGCGCCATCAGCAACGCCTCCAACACCAGCAGTATCGCCTCGCGCTCGGCCGCCGAGATCCACGATGCGTACGGGGACGAGAAGGACGCAGAGGGCCAAGAAGCTGAGCCGCCATCGACGCAGCTAGAGTACCGCGATGACAAAGCGCAGGAGTGTCGGGCTGCCCTGATGAGCCGCATGATGGGTGGCAGTGTTGAGGTTAAGCCAGCGGCTGCGGGGACGCAAAGTATTGCTGCTGTAGGAGGCCGGACGTTGAGGAAAAGATGAGGGCGGGAATTGTATTGGAAAAGCATACATGTACATACGGCAATCTTGTTTCAACGTTAGGAGCTGGTTTGGATATCATGCTTGGTTCTGCAACAGGAACGTAGTACAACAATTTGCCTCTAGAATAGAGCTTCCATCAATCACCAAATACATTGACCTGTTCTATGTACTGGTGTTTGCACAGAGATACACATATTAAAAGTCAATTCTTTTCGCCAACAAAAGGGTATCGGCAGTCAACTATGAAATAACGAGAGAGCTCGTCTCTAATGTAACTTTTCTTTCCCTTCCTTTGCCCATTTTTCATCCTTCCAAACCGCTGGTATCCCCCCTATAACCCCATGCCTGATGTAATCCTCCCAAAAAGATGCAAAGCCAAGTATTGGTTTGGGTGTCAAAGCGATACCCTCTATACGACGTATTAATTAACAAATAAGGGGCTGTTGAATGACAGCCATAGAAAAAGGATGAATGTGAGACAACAGCCTTGTGATGTGCCTTTTTAGTCTCCTACAGGTGGGTAGGAATTAATCCACCAAATGTTGATTAGACTCGCCTCGGCCAGGTAGCCGTTCTGAGATCATGGACGCCCAACGATCATCGAGATCCTTACTATCATCCATATTAGCCTTGATCGCCAGAACCCGGTTTAATAATAGAAAAGCACTTACGTAGTTCCCTTGGGCATCTTGACATTCTTGGTTCTGCAAAAGGCCAAGAAACGCCGCATTGTCCGTGGTCGTGTGAAAGACGCCATCACATCGCCCCGAGGTGGTTTGTCTTTAGGCCCAATGTTGGATCCTTTACGCATAATAATGTGAGCACGAAGGGCCTCGAGACTCCACACTATCTCTTCAATCTCTGCCAGGTACACATGAAAATCAATCTCATCTCTAAACAGGCCCCACGTGGCCGGCTGAACATCCTTGAGCACCTGATGCTGGAAACACTCTTCTCCATCTATCCAAGTCCAATACTGTGTGACATGGGGGTGGCTCGTGTATAGTCGATTTTTGACTTGATAGAGTCGCCAGTCGTACTTGGTGATCTTACCACCACTGCATGAGTCTGTATCAGACCATGAATCAAAGTGCAATTCCTCGTCAGTCGGACCGTTCGCGACCGGTAGATACTTGAGCTTCTTGTTGATATGACTATCAAGAGGGGATTGGGGCCTGGAGACCGAGAAGATTTGGGGTAGCTGACTAGGCAAAGGAGATTGGTCGTTGAAAGAAGCCTCACGAGGTGTACTGACTATCGAGTGCATAGACTTGCGCTTCTGGAGAGGCTTGGGCGTGCTGTTGGGGCTCCCATGGCTCAGGCGCGCCTTCATGACACCAGAAGGACGCCCGATGTTCTTGAAGCCATGCTTGTAACGAAGATTGGTCAACTTTGCATCGTGATAAAAGTCATGGATTGTGCGTGGCAAGTTGAAACTAGCCCCTTCAACTTGGATCAGCTCATGAAGACGCTGCCGCATCCAGTCAACAGGCGAAACATCAAGATTGAACTTTTCAAGCTCCGATATAGTCTCCGACAGGCGAAACAGTGTGTCATAAGAAGTGATACCGCCCTTTCCGGAGTGAATATATTTCTTGCAGAGCAGCTGATAAGGGCTGATGGGGCCGTTTTCGTGGAACTCGAGAATCTTGATACCCCGATTAACCTGCCTACCAATCTGATATTTAGAGGAGCCACCTTTCTCCTGTCTCGAGCCTGCTTCAACGGCGGCCTGGTGTTTTCCCCGCCATCGACTGAGCTGCGGCTCGATCAGTGTCCTTACATTAGGCCACGTCGGCTCCCAGTAAGGATGGTTCTCAGTTATCTTGACCAAAGGCACTCCTTCGACGCAGTCAGGATAAGTATAAACTTCTCCGTTGTTTCTTAGAACCATGTTCTCTCGTGTAATCTCTTCCACGGGTTCTCCAGGAGGCGATTCTGTTGGTTGAGGTGAAGGTTCAATGGGCAACGATGCTGGAGTTGGTCGTTCTCGCTCAGTTGACGGGGGTCGGCTTCTCATGTTGGCTGGCGTGAACCCAGGGGTAACTTTGTATTCCTGCGGAGTAGACATCTGCTCTGGCCCGCGTGGCGTTTGGGTGTTGTCGGTACCACGGCCATCTTTTACAGGGGTGTCGAGTTCGGTTGAAGGCTGAAGAAGGTCGTGCGGAATACGGCGAGGAGCGCTCGAAGGAAGCAGAGAGCGCGGTGTCTCCTGGGGCACAGGCTGAGGCTGAACGTGGGTTGGCAGAGGCGAATTGACAGGGTCTATCATGCGTTCCGGAGCATAATCCGGCCTAGGCGCTGTGGTAGGGCGACTAGAAGGTCGGTGGGGAGAAACGTGGGCTGGCCTATGAGCGATCTCGTGAGGTCGTTCAGAAACTCGCTCTGGCTTTACCTCAAGAGCTCGTTGTGGGGCCCTTGCGGTAACTACTTCAGAAAGTCTCTCACGGCCCAGGTCAGGGACTTGTTGGGGTTTAGGCTGGGGCTGGGGCTCGAGAATCCTCTCAAGGGCCACGACGGTACTTCGCTCCGGTCTCTCAAATGGTCTCTCAAGTGGTTGTTCAAGGCGCCTCTCGGGGGGTCTCTCAATAGCCGTAGTGGTAATCGGTTCAGGCTGTCGTTCAGGCTGTCGTTCAGGTTGTCGTTCAGGTTGTCGTTCAGCTGGGCGATCATGTTGCTGCTCGGGCTGCTGTTGAGCTTGTTGTTCAGCTGCCTGCTGCAAAACAGGCTGAGGAGAATAGGATCGAGATGGTACAGGAACACGTTCCTCGACTGGTTGAGCGGTTCGAACTGACTGGGTGTTTCGAGGTTCGGGTTGGAGTGCAGGCTCATTTCTTGGTTGGATTTCCGCCGCTCGGGTCTGCGGCGCCTGTGCTTCACCTGCTCTCACCTCGCCATTCTTCTGCCGCCGTGCTCTTTCTCTCGAGGCCAAGATATCAATCTCGTTTCCAGATGCACCGTGGCACCCTTGACGATTCCATTCGCAGTTACCACACTTTTGATATAGGTCTCCACCAACGATGATGCAGTCATCAAAGGCACCTTGGTTTTTATCGCACGACTGACATCGCTTGGTCTGGATCTCCCCTGTGGCCTGTATCATACACGATAGCCACTTGACCCCCTTGGCCTCAGTTCGCTCGTAAATACTAGCAAGATGTGTAGCATTGAAACGCCGTCCTCGACGGATCTTGATGGGTCTTCGGATTTCCAGCTCTTGAATCCCCTCCACCCACTGATTCCAAGGTTCGATGTGTTCAACCGGTCCAATCACGTTGCCATCAGCATCGACGACATTAACAAGAGCCTCGGGCGTCTCGTTGCCGCGATGCTCGATTCCCTCCATGCGATCGCCATCAGTTGGTTGATTAGACTTGTTCCCAGAAACCGGGGCGTGCCCGTTGAAGGATGGTGATAGCTCTGGCAACTCATCAGGCAAAACAAGTCCTTCTGATTCAGGCCCCTTTGGATCCGTGACGTTTGGGTCCTCTCCTCTCTTCTGTCTGAAGAACCGGCGCATCTTGGTCCAGATGTCTTGTTGCGTTTGCATACGCTTACGTCGCGACGCCCGGTAGTCTTGCTCGATGCGCGCCAACCGTTCTGCCTTCTCCTCGCACTCATCAGTCGTGCGTGCCAGTTCGGCCTCAACTTTGGCGAGTTCTCTGGCTAGTCGGTTTTGCGATTCAGTCAGCTGGCTGCGTTGACCAGCAAGATCACTAAGTTTCATCCGCACTTCGTTCATTGAGAGCTGAAATTCCTTTTCCACTTTTTTGTTTTCGGCTTCCTTATCACGGCGCAGATTGGCCCAAAAGTTGCGTTCTGTCTCATCCCAAACAGATTTTTGCTCACCCTCTGGGAGCGCACCCCATATGGCGACATCGTCTTCCCCTGTGGCCATCTTGGGCCAATCGGTTCGCGGTCGCTTATCACCAGGTTTGCAATTAGGAGTGAGGCTCAAGATTAAATGGCCACTATTAGTCGGATAGAAACCTGGAGGTAGTGAGCCCATGCACTGTGAGGCATGAACTTCTCTCTGGGTGCGCACGTGACTATGTCTAGCTGAGAGAAATGAACGGTAAGCTGGCGATGGATGGCTGGGCGCGTCCCACTGGCCAATTCAGAGAATAGGCGCGAGGCCAGGATCGGTCGGAAGAATTAGAATTGGTAGATCGCTGTGGCTCCAGTCCTGGACCAAGGGCCGAAATAGAGTCGTGGGGCGCGTGCTTAAAGCGGGCTGGAGTCGGGCTAAATCACCCAAGGAACAGGCAGCCTTCGATTAGACTGAAAGGGAAATGAATAGGCGGGAAGGGTGAGACAAAATTTTGCGCGTCTGGCTGAGACCGGCGTATATTGGTCAAAGTGGCGGGTGATAAGGTTCGGTCGATGTAGAAAAAGGTTCCTGCAACACCAAGAACAGGAGGGACAGTACCCAGTCACTCACTCCAAGCTCGCTAGTGGTCGAGAGCGTCTTCTGCCCTCTTTCGCAGTCTGTCTCGAGGAAAAGAGGAGCGGGCTGTAGTGAGTCCTCCACCCCTAGTTGCGCAAATGAGCCCAGTTTCGCGCCGTAGGCTACTACCCCCTGGTAACAGGGAAACCTCGTCAACAAGCTTACTCTGAAGGGAGCAGCCAGGGAGAAGAAGAATGCGCGATCAAACAGGATGTGATGCGATGTGATGCGATGCGATGCGATACGAAATGATAGATGCGATCGGAACGGTAACGCAATTCCTATCTGGCATAAGAGGGTAAACCACCACCAGCGTTACACAAAAATGGTGCGCGATGCGCCTGGTGGATGGATGGATGGATGGATGAGATGGGGAAAATAGAGATGTCAGGAGATGCGCCACGCTTGGGGCAGCAGCAATAATATAACTCCCTAGGAGAAAAGTGTATTGTGCAGGGGGAGGGGAAGGAGAGGGAAGGGAAGAAAATAGATTAAAGTAAGTACGTATAGACAATATATACGGGCGCGAGCAGTCCTCAAAGATAAGCTCGGGCGATCGTGTCGGGGAAAAGTGAGAGTGACGTGAGTGAAGGTGGGAGGAGACAAGAAGGAAAGTAAGTTGTAGGAAGAAAGTAAATTTGGGTAAAGGTCATTATTCTAAAGGAAAAGTGCTACCCAAGGTAGTAGGTAGGTATTGCAGCTGCTACGAGGTCACTAACGGCCAACCGAAACCACGGCTGGGGCGAATGAGAAAAGAGGACGAATAAGGTGTTAACTAGGATACAGAAAGCATTAGCAAATGCCCAGGTATGGTGCAGGTAATCACTAATAGTTGTGCAGACGGTACGTGCACCGACTATCTGGCAAGTATCTTTTTTATTTTATTTCTTTCGCTCTTGTTTCCTTGGTCACAGCATTATTTCCGCTAGATCCTCACAGACCCTTGCTCCGATCGACTGTTTAGTAAGTACTTGGGTCGTTAAGATTATTTGAGTTTCATTAAAGCTCCTGATTTTTACGCCTTAGGTTCTATGGTCTTGCTATATAAAAGAAAGTATTGCTGCTGTCTTCCAACACTTTCCTATATGCAAGTATATAACCCCTCCCTTAACTAGTAGGCGATTCACGCAACTCTTGTCTCGAATGTTGACTCCTACCTAGCCAAGGTACCTCGTTCGCCATCATCAAAGGTACCTACCCAGCATCTGGTACCGAACCATGCATGGCTGCAAGCGAGGAGTAAAACGTAAACCTCAGCAGGCCACCCCCTGCTCGCATACCCCCATCCCAGCCTAGTGTCTCATCACGTGCGAGGTATAAGCAGTCATTATGCAAAGGAGGAAGGAGAGGAACTGCAAGCGAGCTCTCCGAGGCTCATCACCACCAACACGAGCTATTTTCTGCATTTTTGTGGTTCCCCTGATCAAACCCGAGATGGGTGAGGACAGCAAGGACCTTGGCTCCTTTCTCAGCTACGCATACACGACCCTGCCACGGTTATTTACCCGTTGGTTGAAAGTACCTTTCCGCTAAATTACAAACAAGTGCTTAGTATTGCGCCTAAAACCATATATGGGGATGGTGATTATACGCGGTCCATGCGCGCACTCTTATTAACTCCCCCCTGCTTGCGACATATTATTCCGCACTAGCAAAATGGGATGTCATATGCAATCAAGAAATCCATATCCCGTTTTTACCCCCAACAACACTGGTTGGTTGGCTACATTAGATCCCTCCATCC
>JABFAK010000147.1:0-50355 GCA_013266265.1 Fusarium sp. NRRL 66182 | reverse complement strand
ATAACCTAACGAGACCCTCTAAGTGACGATTAGTAGAGCAACCAACGGTATTTTCAACAATAATTTGAACCAGGGTTAAAGTAATAAATATTAGTATTATAAGTAGTCTTATATTCTAAGTTTAGTATCTAGGACTGTAAGACTTAAGGACTATAAATATAACGCGAGTCGCCAGGGTCTGCATAGTTAACCAGTTCGAGCCTTCCCCCACACGAGATCTCGACCTAATGCACAGCTGAATAAAGGGGGCGTGGATAAGTCTCATAGTTCCAAGGCATACTAACGAAAATGGGTTAGTGACTTATGGCGGTTCCGGCGCATGACAGTCGTGCCGCTCCACATGTTGCAACAGACTAAGATGAATGATCGTCAGCTGGAGAGAGAGATGCTTCAATCCAGGCCAGGTTGCAGATGCTCAAATGAATCAAGTTACGCTATCGCCACACAGACTCTTAAGGTTTCACGTAATAGTACTGCTCAGGTTGTTATGAGAGGAATCACTGAGTAATGACTGTGCTATTCCTTCACTATGAAAGCAGAAATACAAGCATGAAATAACAGGCTTCGTCCATGTGTGATAAAGCCGAGGTGTACTGCGACGGCTCTATCAAAGGAAAGGCATTAGGTATTCGCATCATCGTTCGATCGTTGAGATGGATGAGCCATTGCCATTTTGCTATCCATGAACAGCCGTTGCCCACTAAGTATCATGAATGCAAAAGTAAGCCATCTTGCCGAGTTTTCATGCATCGTATGGCCGGAGCTACGGATGCGGTCCCGGAGGTTGAAAATGCTCCGCTGGCTGATGCATCGGTATGGTATTCACGGGATGTACGAAAAGTACGAAAAGTACGGAATGTGCAGAATGCACAAATGTACCAAAGTGCACCAAAATGTACGACAATGTACATGTATAGTGTTGCAACGCATCAGGGAGCTAGCGCGGATGCTCTCCACCTTTGCCCTCTTGGTCTTTGGTGTCAGCCTATTGGGTTGAGAAATTCAGCGGGTGGGGCGAACCGTGTGTGTCAAGATTGGCAGCTCGGGAGCGACCGTGGTGGAGACGGCGCTTAGCCCGATTGCTGGTTGGCTCGTGCGGATGGAACATGCACATGCACTGGACTGTGTGCTCTAGAAAGATGGATCGGGGCAATCAATCATCACCAATACCACCCATCTCCTCAGGAGCACAATGGCTGTTCTCACCAACCGGTAGTATCAGGTACCGTGACCAAGGCGACATATGACCTACAACACGTGTTGTGTGAGGTATACTATACCAGGGGCGCGTTACCTCGGGCAATCAGTTCCTTATCCAATAATTGCCAACATTTAAAGAGCGGTCTTTCCCAGCGCTTGTGGACCGTCTTCCGACCAATATTCCAATCCACTCCCCAAATACCTACTCATTCATTTCTCCTCTACCATGCCTTCCACAATCAGCAACTGCAAGCACTGTGGAACTGCAGTGTCCCAGTACACAGTCCCAATGTCCCAGTTGTGGAAAGGCCCCACACTAGGTAAACACTGCCATGTTTATTGTTGTATGAAGGCTAACAGTTCGCCAGGCTTCTGAACGACACCACATGATCAAATGGCTTCAAGGCAAGGGGTTGAGCGAACGAGAAAGGATCGAATCTGAACATACCATAGCTTGTTTGCAGCAATGGAATTCTTCTGCACAATTCACCCCTTTTGGTGCTTCTAGCGAAGTCGGGCTGTATACAGCATCTATTCCCGTGGGAGCAAGTGACCCAGTATAGTCTACATAACGCGGGGATGGAAAAGCTCGAGTAAATCCAGTGAATCATCAACTTCGTTGTTGATGGCTTCTGAAGGGCCAAGTCTGTTGTAGAAGGGATATTCAAAGCGGGCAGGGAAAAACCCCGCATATTCCCAATCAATAATTGCTCGTATTTTGAGTGTGTTTGGGTCCACGATTACGTTTTGCTGAGACAGGTCGTTATGGCAGAAGACGTATTCTTCAAGAGTCGATGCTCGTAGATCCCAGACGTCTGTTGTTGTTCGCTGCAGTACTCGATGTGGAGGAATGACAATTCCTGAGGGCCCGCCAAGTCGGCAGGACCTCAAATCCTTGAGTTTCGCAACACAATTGTCCAGCTCCCCACGGACCACGGCCTTTCGTTCCTCTGGGAGCTCTGACATGCTTACGCCATCGATAAATTCTGTGATCAGATAGTATGCCTCGTCGTCTTCGAAATGGCAGGAGACCTTCGGAACAGGGATATCAGTATGCGTCCGAATATACTGCAACGACTCGGCTTCGTTCTTGAGGCGTTCTTTGCCAAGACGTGGAACATGAAGACCGCGATATCCAACGCGAAATTCATTGGGACGCAGACTCCTCTTGATAAAGGTACCGCCACGTTGGTAATATTTCCTCTCAAACGTTGTGGCGATCCATCCTTCTTCTTGTCGTCCGTCTGCAGGATTGGCTGCCATTCAAAATCGTATATGATGGTTGACTGTCAACGTAACAAGAAAAGCAAGGGTTGAAGAAATACCGTTAGAATAGGAGCGCAGTAACTGTGCGAATGAAAACGTTTAGCTGAACAAGTCTTGTCGTCGCTGATCGAGAGTGAGGAGTTCCCTTCCTGACAAAGAGCCCCAATTGCATTCTGCCGTCACAGACCGCCTCTTCCGCGAATCAACCACACCACTGGCCCTTTGTATTACATGAGGTCCACAACGCTAGTGTGTGAGGCGGTTGGTTGCGGGTGTTGCTGCGACCTTGCCGTTTGTCGTTGTGCATACAGCCAAGGATTTCGCGAACGACACATTCAACTGCGGCCGTCCCTTCGATCATGCTTACGACATATCTTGCATGAATCTGACAAACGTGACGGCCCGCTTCATGGCCCAGTCGGGCCAACCTTTAGCCCTCCCTCCTTACGCGCCAAAGGCATGCCGGGGCTGGGAAATCTGTGATCGTCGCTGCACGAACCATTTATCTACCACACCTCCCCACTGTTGTCCGACCCCTGTCTCGCGGGTCCTGGCAAGGTTCCCATCACCCCTGCGCAAGAATCCAAGCCAGCCGCCACCGACGACTCCAGCATCTCATTCCTGTATAGATTTCGCCCAGTATGTCTACAAGTATCAGCACCACAGGCCGCTCCCTCAGTGCGCCGCAAGTGCATGGTCGCTTGATCTTCCAAGGTCGTCACACGGTCCGCAAAGTGGGCGAGGCGTTTCTCATTCAGAGAGAGGCGGAGGCCATGGGTTATGTGAGGAAGAACACATCCATTCCGATTCCAACAGTTCTAGGAGTTCACCTCGACGACTCCTCTAATGACCAAAGTAGCTGGATTCTCATGCAACGGCTGCCGGGACTTGAACTTGGCACCGCTTGGCCTCAGATGGATGACGACGCGCGATCTGAAACAACCTGTCAACTCAGATCGTACCTGGAGCAGCTTCACCGACTCCGCCCACCAGCTGACGCCGTGGGACGTATTGGATCTGCCTCTGGAGGTCCAGCCTGGGATCACAGACTGAGCAACATGTCGACCTGCGGGCCTTTTGACTCTGTGGCTGAATTCCACGATTTTTTAGTTGCCCCCGTCCGACATTGCCCGCGACCCGAACTGGTCGCTAAGTACCGAAGCCAACTAGCTGATACATACGACGTATGCTTCACCCATGCAGATCTCTCTCGGGAGAATATTCTCGTTGATGTTTCGACGGGAAAGATCCAGGGTATACTGGACTGGGAGATGGCAGGGTTCTGGCCGGAGTGGTGGGAGTATAGGAAAGCTCTGTTTGGTTCTCGAAGCCAACAATGGTGGAGGCAGATATTGAAGGAGGTCATGGTGGAATGTACAAGAGAGACAGAGATCGACATGGAGTTAGAGATGTTCTAAATGGGACCTATCAAACTAACCCGTCATTATGGCCCCTCGTCAAAAGCATTCGCACTGCTCATCTTCCATTCACTTCTCCTTCAACCAGTTTTTCAACGCCTCGGCGGTCAGATAGTCATATGCGAAACCTTCCTCCTTCAGCTTTTCGAACCCTTCGAGCGCCCAGTTCTGGCAGTTCCATCCTGAATGTTCGACAGTATCAATTGACAAATCCTTCAAGATCTCATGGATCCTGTTCAGCATCGAACTGTCCACTTCCCCAACCTCAAGCTCTTCCTTGAGAGAGCCGGACCTTGCAAGGTCTACCTCCTCGGGTCCCTTGTAGTAGAAGGCACCTGGCATTCATCGGAGTTGGTGTGCGATGCCCAAGTTCTTGCTACCTCTGACCTCAACTTGGATGAAGTATGACCAGTGGTACGGCTTGGTTTTGCCAGTCGTCGAGTACGTGCCCCGATCATAGGTGACGAGATATAGAGTGTACTTGGGCATTGTGGAGCGGATTGTTCGATGATGTGACGTTATCGGATAGATTGCGAAAGACTGTTTGTAACGTGACAATTCGCAAATGACGTTCGATGCTGTGAGTGCCAGCAAAAATGTAGAGTGTTCTGTAGAATGCCATCACCGCAACTTGAACGAGCAGCAGAGAGTCCTAGATAAATACCATCACTGAATCCGCCCTTTATCGGGGCCATGCGGTAAGTCTGGTAATAGGCGCGTAGCCATAAGATGTGTCTTGTCTGTTGGAACATAAGGGGATCAGCTCCTACCTGAAACAATTTCTTTGTCAGATCCACCCATGGCATAAAATGGGAGACAGCGATGGAAAAGTCTTGGGCATGAATGATTGGTCGATTCGGGAAGCAAAGCTCAAGGGCCATTCCTAGAACATTATAACACCGCCAGCATAGCTATTCTTAAGTGTTGAACCCGCTAAAGCGTGTTTAGTACCTCGTTTGCAGGAAAAGAACCTTATTACCTAAGTAAATAAGGTTACCTAATATACTTAGTCTTAAAAGGGATTAGCGCAGCGCAAAATCAGAAAAAGCCGCGCAAATCCATTAGCAGAGCAATCAACAACACAATTCGGTTCAACACTATCCTCTGCCACTCAACGATCGCCTAGGCAATGGATGCTTCACAACGCCCGACTTCAGCGGCTTACGCCGTGTCGCGCTCGCGTGGAAAACAACCGGGCGAGTCCAATTATAATGCCAGGCTCCGAGAGATGCGGAAAGCAAAGGGGGAGGCGAGATCCTCTGATGAATCTGATTCTGACGAGGAGATCGAGCCAGGTCGGTTCGCGCAGTGCCCCCGGATAGGCCCTTTTGCTTAAACTTATTGGGTAGGCGGTGTGGTTTTACACAAGATGTTCAATCGCAAAGTCGTCCTGCATGCTGACAATACCATCGTCAAGTGTGGGAAACGCATAGCTGTTGGGGAGGCAGCGGCGCTGGAAGTCGCCAATAATGCTGGAATCCCAGCCCCATCTGTCCTCCAGGCGCGCACGACTTCTGATGGTCATAGCCGTATACGGATGGACTATATCCAAGGACAGCCTCTTGATAAGCTGTGGCCCGACATGTCAGTCCAACAGAAGAAAAATATTGCCCGGCAGCTTCGGGAGATAATCGAAAGGATGAGATCTATGTCTCCTCCCCCCAACTTCATCGGCGCTTGTGATGGCACTGAAATCCGGGACACGAGGCTATACTTTACATACCATTCCCCGCCGTGTCTTGATGAAAAAGCCTTCAACGAGTTCTTATTATCAACCCTGTACGAACATACACCTCCGCTGGTGCGGGCAGCGTTTTCTCGGCGACTACGAACTAATCATCGCGTTGTCCTCTCCCACTGTGATCTCACGCCCAGGAACATCTTGGTTCAAGATGGGGAAATTAAAGGACTTGTTGATTGGGAGGATAGCGGATGGTATCCAGAATACTGGGAGTACGTCAAATTCTTCCAGCGCACTGCTGAAAAGGACTGGAAAAGCCTTGCAGAGGACATTTTCCCCGAGCTGTATCATGACGAGTTGGTTGATTTTATTGCGATATCCAAGTGGCAGAACTATTAGTCTATCCGGAATCCAAGCAGTACCCTGCTTCTCTTCGAACCACTCCACAACCATCATCTATTCATGCAAAAAAGCACTACTGCGCTAACGTTTCGTCCTCAGCCTCCATTGTTGCGTCAATCATTCCGTTTAGCCCCGTTTCGTATTGCTCTGCAGTCAGATAACCTGCTTGATAGGCCCAGCTCGATATTGCAACTACACAAGACAGGTTTGCCAATAAGCACTTTGTTGATGAATATTGACGACAATTTCTAAAGGATGAGAAGCAGGCCAAGCAGAGGTATTATGCCCAGAGCTGTACTAAGGAATGCAGTAACTCTAGATAAAGATGCATTCTTGACATGGTTCTCCGCAGACTTGGGGCGTTTCGCGAAGCGCGCGGCACCAAGTTGGCGGTTATGCTCGTGAATGTACGCACCCAGGCACCAAAGCGTTGAAGCAGCTCCGGAAGGTTGAAGTGCATAGACAGTGCTAGCTTGGCCACCCTCTTCTGATTTGAACAATCCCTCATCTGGCAAAAGGCGCTCAAAATGATCACTCCTGGTCCTTGAGGAGATGCAGCCACTTTGACGACAACCACCCAAAACCGACAGGACACTCATCAAGACCCAATCACCAATCATCTATTCCGTACGCCTGCATCGGCCATGTAGTCGGTCCATGCTACTTGGGCGCTGTCTCGAGTTTCCTGAGCAGTTCCTGAACCCTTGTATGCCAAGGTTCTCTCGATGACAAGCGCCACTCTTCTGTAATCCACGCTTCCAAATCCCCGTCAGACATGGGCAATCCAGATCTGCCACCGTTCGATCCAAGCAGAGAAATCACAGCTCCAATCATTCGCAACACCTCGTTCCTCCGTAGGCCGGATGCAAGCCCAAAATGAAAACGACGAGCCAGTTCGCTCTCATTGCGGCAACAAGCCAGATCTCCATTGGACAGGTCTCTCAAATTTGCGGCCAACAGTTTGTCATCCGGACTCAGACCAGGTATGCCATCATACAGCATGTTCAGATCGACAGTGAACAGTGATGGGGAAAATGCCTCGCTTGCTGGGACAAATCGTGCAAACTGCCAATCGATGATCCCAGTGATGTTGTAGTCGGCGTCTACAAGTAGGTGATCTCCCTTGTCATCCACGTGCTTCAGGTAAAATCTTTCAGCCTCTGCTTCGACTGGAGAGAGCGCAGGAGCAGCTTCATCCCTCAAAAGTTTGTAGAACAGGCACGCCTCCTTGGGATACTCGGGGTACAGTTGGCCATCCGCTATCAACTCGATATGAGCCTCTGCCACTGACGTAAAGTACTGCCGCGCGGTGCTGAACGGCCCAAGCTTCCCAAGGTTGAGGAAACGGTTGCTAGCGATCGGCCCTTGGCCAATGTTACTGTTCTCCGGGACAAGAGAACAGGCTCGAGCAAGGCCATGGCTCCTAATTTGGACAAGCATGGCAGCGTATTGTCTGTACACGTAAAGCTTCTGCTCAGCGGTGGCTGCATGCGCATCGTACACTTGCCCAGGCATGGCATCCTCGAGGAGGTAGCTCACGCCAACCAAATTTGTCGGATCCGATGCAAGCCCGAAGCCATGAGCCTTTGGAGTGGGGATTTCAAGTGTTTCCAGCCATTTCAAAGTGGCGTACTCGCTCTGGACCAGGTATTCAACAAGGTCGGAGGGAAAGTCGCTGAATGATGTCGTTCGAGGAAATCTGGCAAGCCACCGAACACCGTCATCGAACTGGATCCAAGCATGATAGTTGGCGCAACCCATCAGCGCCTCTGGTCCTAGGTATGGCCCTGGTTTGAACGTGCATTTCTTACCATGTCGGAGGGAGATGGCCACTTGGATGAGCTCGTCCACATTTACCAGTGCAAGAAGTTGCTCGATCTCCTTTCTGATATTGCTCTCCCAGATGGTATCGTCAATCTTGGATTATTTCAGAATATGGATCAAAACACGGCCATCAATTATAATCAACTTACTTGTCCAGTGGAGGGACACGTATGATACTGCCTTTGGATATGGATCGCGCATAAATGTCGCTTGCACATGGCACAGCTCCTATTGCGCACACTGGGCCCGTGGCAATCCGGATAAGAGCACGTTTTGAAGCGATCCACAGATTGCATGATTGCTGAACGTGGAGCGAACTTGTCCTGGATAGCGATCAACTCGGGATTCTCCCTTGGGTCATTGAGGGCCGACGTTCGAACCAGTTCCCAATCGATGGTTTCGCCTTGGAAGGTCTCGACGATGGCCTGGAAGACAGATACTGCTTCGGTTTTGGACAGTCCCAAGCCCATACCCAAGCCAAAAAGAAAACGCCGCATCTCGTCCGAATCGAAGAAGTAGAAGGGCAATCCCGAGTGTCGCAAGTGCTGTCCCAGCACCTGATCGTCGGCGCTTAGTCCGGGCCTTCCAGAGAATAGGTCGGTATTGTTTGCGGATAGAAGCGAGGGCCCGAAAGCCTCATATGCCGGAACGACCTTGGCAAAGGTCCAATCGATGACGCCTGTTATGCGAAAATCCTTGTCAACGAGAATATGGTCGCCTTTGTCGTCTGCGTGCTTGAGGAAGAAAGGGCCCGTGTTGAGTTCAGGCCATCTGTCAAGCCAAGTGCCCTTCTCAATCTGATGCAGCAGGTATCTGAACATGAGGAACGCCTCGACTGGAAAGGATGAAAAGAGCTGTCCATCTGCAATCAGGTTCAGGTAGGCCTTTGCCCATGAGCTGTAGAGCTCCTGAGCAGTGTCAAAGGGACCAATGCATGGTAACGACCCGGTTCTGTCGCTAGCCACGGGACCAACCTCAATGACACCATCAACCCCAAAGGCAAGTGATCCGGCTTTGTGGAAAGGGTGTTTGGCCAGGTTGGAGAGAATTTGAGCCCAATGGCTCATGACCTTGGAACGCTGCTCGTCTGATGCCGCATGGGAGTCAAAGGGTTGGCCGGGCAGCTTCTCGATCAGCATATAGGCAACGCCAACCTTGTTCTGCTCATCGCCACGCAGCCCGTAGCCGTAGAGGTGTGGTGTTGGCGCATTCACCGACTCGAGCCAGCGAAGCGTCGCACATTCACTCAGGAGGATTTTGTTGCTAAGCTCATCTGTGAAGCTTGTGGTTCCATCTTCAAACAAGATTTCACGATGAATATGCATGCCGCCCATCAGGCTGCGCCCCAAGGGGTCCTGGCTATTCAGACGACAATTCTTTTGTCCGTTGAGGTTTCTAGCTTGTTCCAGAAGAGCGTTGTCGTCTGTCCTGCTCCTCAGGGCAACTAGTTCTGCGGTTTGGGCCGCCAACCACTCATCATTGTCCAGAGGCTCACATGTATGCAGAACCGACTCAGTGTGTGCGTGGCAATAAATGGCCCGACACCTTTCACAGCAGCCGATGTCGATAGCAGCAGAGTTTGGACACTCGGGAATTGCGCAGCTCCAGAATCGGAACATGACGGGAGAATTTGGTGTGAAATGCGGTAGGAGATGAGAAGGTTGATATTAATTCAGGACATGTTACAGATGATGCAAACAGATGGCAAAACTGTTGGCACTATCTATTGAGATTGAGCATTGGTCGCCTGATGGTGTGGAATGCCAACCGTTGGTCGTGTCCGCAAGTACTTGCATGCGCCCTTGTTGCATGGTGCCCGATTCTGAAGAGTGATTATTCAGCCTCGTTGGCTACTTGTTGTCCAGGTGTAGGCAGCAATGTGCAAGCAAACTAGCGGTAATTACTTTGCACCCGATGAATGTGTCCCTAACGATAATGGCAGTCAAACTGGAGCTAGTATAGCGCTCAGTTCTTGAGAGAGTAGGGCGGTCCTATTATTTTAGGTAAGCGCCTGGACATTTACTACCGCAGGCTCCTGGCCATCGATCCGGGTGCCGTTGTAGCTAGTAGCTACCCCAGATCTTGACTGAGATCTTTCGGCACGCGAGACAATCAGAGGCGACTCCCCGTGACATCCCTCCCCGCTAATTGGTCAGTTCGACGCACCCGCCCCCAATGCTTCATGTCCCAAGCGGCTAATGGTTGGCTGGAGCTTTCCCATTCCTCCCTCCGCACCAAACATCGAATCCCTCGGTTCCGTCAAAGTCATGCTTCCGACGGACCCCTTCGTCTGCTCATGGCGCTGAAGAAGCGCAAAAGGCGACAAGAAGCCACGCTTTGTCACGAGCACCTCTCTCAAGGACCTCCAGCAAAGAAGCTCAAATCGACCAACGACTCTCGCACAAACGCTCGCGATTATTGGGAATATCCCCCGGAATTTTGGGACAGACTTTCCAAGATTGAGCTGACCCATCGAGCTCTGGAAGAACACGATCGCCGCATCAAGCACTCGAGTACTTGTTCCTTCGCTCTCACCTCGGAGAGTGGTGGCAGTAGATCAGCAAATCCGCCTTCAACACAACCTGCATCGGCCTCAGACAAGTCCAACAAGTCCAACAAGTCCAACAAGTCCACAGCATATAGCCGGAACTTTGACCAGCACTTGACAGACAACAACGTCGAACCGCTCTACTCCTCAGAAGAGCCAGACTTGGACGGTATCCTGTCGACACTTGCTCAGCCGCGCCCGTCACTTTCACCATCCAAGTTCTCAGATGGCGCTTTCAAGGCGTTTCGCCAGAACAATGCCATCGCTGAAGATGAAGACGACGTCTTGGCCAACGTGATGCCGGCCATCCTGGGCCCTAGTACGACCGCACATCCGTCTGGAAGAAATACGGCGTTTGGCAATCTCGAGCCACTTACGGATGGTACAATCGCCCCTGCCAAGCCGGACATCTACTATGGATCTCTTCCTGAACAGTTATCCAAGTCTGTTCGCGATAGGATCGGACAGCACATCATCCCGTCATCCATGCACGACAAGCCTCTAGCACCCAACTTTTTCGTGCAAGTTAAGGGCCCCGACGGCAGTGCTGCTATTGCAACGCGACAAGCCCGGTACGACGGCGCAGTGGGCTCGCGTGCGATGCACAGCCTACAGAACTACGGTCGAGAGCAACTACAGTACGATGGACAGGCGAACACCTTCAGTACAACATACCATAACGGCCAGCTTCAAATATATGCCCATCACACAACAGCACCGATCAATGGTCAAGGCCAGCCAAGATACCACATGACCCAGGTCGATGCCTTGGCAATGACCGGGAACCGCGACGGTTTTATCCGAGGGGCTACTGCTTTCCGGAACGCGAGAGACTTGGCCAAGCAGCGTCGTGACGGCTTCATCCAGGCTGCAAACAGCAGAGTGCCCGCCACGGTTTCCAACGGCGACTTTGCAGCACTAGACGAGAACGCCGAGGACGAGGACGAAAGCACAGACGAGTTTGTCGATTGCGAGGAACCTGGTCCGCTCCGCACTCCCAGAGAAGGATCCCTTGAAGCAACAGGCCTTGACGATGACACACGAGCTCCTTTGCGACTTGAACCCAATGACGCTGTGGCAAGTTTCGCATCCAGCTTTACGTCTGGACTGACGACCAATAACGCCAAGCGGCAGAGGCAGCCACTCAGTCCTAGCTCCAAATCTGCCACCAGAAGCCCTCCATCGAAACTTGGTCGGCGTCGAGAAACAGACAGACATGTTCAAAAGACATCAAGTGCTAATCAACCGCCAGCAGACAAAAACTAAGTGCTTGGATGCAGCCAATCTAGCAAGAGCTTGCTTGACCCCGACAAATATGCCGATTCTATTCTTAGACCTGCATTGTTGCGCAAAGTTACTTGCTTGCTACCGTCTCACGCTACTCGTTGAACTGGAGGAGCAACCCCTTGTATTCCCTTTTTATGAATCCCGCATAAACCAAGTTGCCTTGGTAATAGGCAATCCAAAAGCTGATGTTCAGGGCTCTCCGTTGCCCATTTCCCCATGCGCTGCCGTTCCACCACAGCGGTTGACTTGAAAGTATCTTGTATTAAATAAAAAATAATAAAAAATACAATTGATACTTGTATTAAAAACAAACCCTCACCAGGAAAGTGCCTTTGCGTCTAGGGTAGGGCGACACTCACCAATACACAGCATATCAACGTGTTAGTAGGGGTCCTATCAGTAAATATCCCGAGCCAATCAGTCTCTTGGCTCTGTTATCGTAGCAGTCGGTGAACCCCGCCTGATCGATCGGCGCCATCCGCATCCGTATCCGCATCCGCATCCACATCCAGGCCCGGAAGGCACCACGACTTGACTTCTTGTCTTGTCACAGCTTCCTCAAAATCGACGACTTGAAATCTTTCCCTCTTCACAATATTCATCATCATTTCCGTTGCTGTACTTGCAGCAAGCCACTAGACTCAAGACACGAAACCTTTGGCATATCTAATTAGTCATAGTCATGACTACCCGCTATCGCGTCGAGTGTAAGACCAGCCTGATCCAAGCCCAAACTCTCATGGTTACACAAGCTCACCATGACCAAAAGATGCCCTCAAGACACACCGACGAGACCAGTTTATTGGTATGTTGAATCCTCTTTGCCTTAGAACCTTGCCCTATAGGAATAGTATAAATATAGCTATATATTATCTACTCCATCATATATATATCCGAGCTTACCTTGCCTTTCCCACCTCTCATCTCCGGCCTCACCACCATCTATCAACCCATCCAGCTAACTCGAATCTCAGAATGGGTCAAAGGCCTTCTAGCCGTCCCCTTTGTCCTCTACTCGCAACCCACTGGCGTGTTTGGCGATGGCCCCAGCGTCACTCAGATGGCCGAAGAGGCTCACCGCCGTTACGCAGAGATTATGCGTGATGTCGAGCTCATGATTGACGACCACAGTGAGATCCCATTTTCCCACCTCCAAACAAATCGGTCGTATCTGACTCCCAGGTAGTCAGCCGTCAGCAAGACGACAGTATAATCCCGTCCAAATTGCGCATGCTCATTCCCACTGCGGGCCCCTTCTTCACCCGCCTCCCTCTTGAAGCAGCCTTCAAGTACCAAGATCGGAAGAGATTCATCTCCTCTCGCAGATTCGTTGCGCCATCCTTCAACGACGTCCGGCAGATCCTCAACTCAGCCCAGTCCATGGCCGTGACAAACGGCGCCCTGCAGCTGGCCACGTTTGATGGTGACGTGACGCTCTACGACGATGGATTCAATCTTGAGCCGACGAGTCCTGTGATTCCTCGACTTCTCGGTAAGGCTGCTCACTTAGTCCTAACAACAGACACTGACAGATGCCAGACCTCCTACGCAAAAACATCAAGATCGGCATCGTCACAGCTGCTGGCTACACATCAGCTGACCGTTACTACGAACGTCTTCACGGACTGCTCGACGCTATCACAGAGTCAACCGACCTGGATCTCATCCAAAAACAGAGCATTGTCATCATGGGAGGAGAAGCCAACTTTCTTTTCCAATACGCGCCGTCTTCCCCTTACAAGCTAGTACCCGTCCCGCGCAGCGAGTGGCTGACTCCCGAGATGGCTTCATGGTCGGACACGGACATTACAAGACTCTTGGACGTTGCCGAGTCTGCACTTCGCGATTGCGTAAACAACCTGAACCTGCCCGCCATCATCATACGCAAGGATCGCGCTGTGGGCATCGTCCCCAGAGAGCCGGGCACGCGCATTGCTCGCGAGAGTCTCGAGGAGACTGTCTTGGTCGTACAACGCATCCTCGAGCTCACTAGCCTCGGCTCTACCGAAGAGCGTCCGACCAAGCACCGACCCAACTCTCCGCCCGTCCCGCCCTCGGTGGTGAGCCAGACACGCCGGGTGCCGTTCTGCGCCTTCAACGGCGGCAACGACGTGTTTGTCGACATTGGCGACAAGAGCTGGGGCGTGACTGTTTGCCAACAGTGGTTTGGCAGCAAGGAGAACGGTGGCGCTATCCGTGGCGAGAATACGCTGCACGTAGGCGACCAGTTTCTGAGTGCTGGCTCCAACGATTTCAAGGCGCGGAGTGTCGGCACGACGGCCTGGATTGCGAGCCCGGCTGAGACAGTGGAGCTGCTTGATGAGTTGGCTGATCTGATGCAGAAGAAGCTATCTTGACTTTCTCATCTGCTCCGACTGCAGACTGAAGGATTGGCTCATGGGAATTTCTGCGCTGATAACCTGCTTGGGATTTCCAAGCCTACCCATATTCTTGAATACAAATACCCCCTGAAAAAACTTTCAACGGCTATACTGATGCAGGATTGTTCAATGCTTCACCGCTTGATCTCAACGTCTACCTCTCTCTAGTGGCTGTAGATGGGTGCATAGACCCATGTAGTAGTCGCTGCAGTTGTTTCACTATTCTGTGAATGGCTTTTCCATGTCAGTACCTTGAATCCCTGGCAGCCTGCATGTCCAACCCTCCTCTCACAGTAACTGTTAATATCCGAAGCCCCTGTTCACCCACCGACTATCTTGCAAGCCGCGTTTATCTCGCACTAGATGGGCGGCACATGCGTCTGAGAGATTTGAGGTGATGGATGAGACTGGTGACCATATACCCACAGAATACGACAACGACACGAGCCCACTGCAATCGCTGCTGCAAAAGACTTGGTACAGGATGAGAAACCCCTGGTCCGTCTTGGTCGGGGAGTTCTGTATACGCAAGCCAGGACAGGTCGACGACGAGGGCCACAGAGTGATCAATCAACCTGGATCATTCAGCCCGTCCTGGCGCGGCAGAGCAT
Organism: Fusarium sp. NRRL 66182; assembly: GCA_013266265.1. NCBI lineage: Eukaryota > Fungi > Ascomycota > Sordariomycetes > Hypocreales > Nectriaceae > Fusarium > Fusarium sp. NRRL 66182. The sequence continues at coordinate 35,737 of JABFAK010000147.1, read as the reverse complement.
GACATCTCAGGATACATAGCGATGATACTAGGTATCTCTGGTCACGCGTGATCGCGACGGGAAGCTGCAGTTACACCGATACTGCGAGATGCAGCTGGCCTTGGCGAGGCAGCCCTCTCCTCTCCCCTGCTTATTTCCTGTGTCACCATACCTTTCTCCGGCTTCGTCTGTCCCAACAGCAGAAACAAAGGGCAGACAAACGACAGGACAGAGATCGACATGCATTAGAAAGAATGCACGGGGACCAGCATGAAAAAAAGGACCTTTCAAGACACCCGCCAGACGAATCATGAAGCTCGTGTGTCAGCTCAAAGCAGACACCCGCCTTGATTTTCAAGCCAAGGATAAGTAGCTCATTTCTCAACATTAGAATTTGCATCCTGCACAACCGTCACTTTTCCTCTTTGAAAGATGCCCGCATCCAACGAGCTTCTATACGGTTACACTTGTGAGCCCGCAATCCCAGACTTGACCCGTCATCGAGTGCATCATCTCTCCACCGTTTGGCCCAAAAACAAATCCTACTTGTCCGATATGCCAGCACCTAGATATATCCCCATGTCTGTACCACCAGCGTAGCACAAACAGAGCAGCTGAATCAAGGGCCAAGCCAAGTCTCAACTAGCAACGACAGACCCATCGACGCCAGCCAGGCTGCATCCAGTCTGCCATGGGACTGCATCGCCGACATGGTCCTGGGAGCAAACGCTGATGGCGACGACGTATCGGACAGGGATCAACACCAAACAGACATGGCGGCACACCACAACAGCGCACCTCAGCGCCCGGGCACCCGCAGACTTCGAAACATGGGCTAATGTGGCAGCAAAAGCCTCCATGGCACATGGCACGATGGCAACGGGTTCGTACAGAGACACCAGGCGGCCTAGTTTGGGTTCGGACATTTGTCTTGCCCAGTAACCCCGAGTTCCTTGCCTGATGGATGGGCTATATCTAGACGTCGTATCCGACTTGCTGGTTACATGGCAAGAAACCTTTCTTCTATCCAAACATCCTCGGCACCTCTGCCCCCATCGCCATCATGTTCATCAAGGGCACTCCCTTGAGTTATGATTTGTCTGCAGACGCTGCCCCCTCTGGTTCTCTCATTACTCCTTCTTCCTCTTCTACTACTGCCACTTCCGCTGCTTGCGGCCCCGAGCCTCTTCGCTACCATGTCTTCCACAACGAGCAAACCCCCGGCAAGCATCAGATCTATATACCCGCCGGTCCTCCTCGCCCACCTGGCTATGTCTTTTCTGTCGCCGACGTCTCTCGTCCAGACCATCCGCAGCCTGCACTGCCTCTTGTAACCGACCACATCGCTCTCCCAGAGCAGATGGACAACATCCACAAAAGCGAGCTGGTCGGCTCTATCGCATCCCAGGACTTGGAACAGGTGCAGGCCATGATCAAGGACCATCGTCCCAGCCCTTGGAACCCCCAGGAGCGTCCCCCTTCAGCCGGGGAACCCAGTCTCTGTGAGCGTTGGGTCCGCGATGTTATCGCTATGCTCCTTGAAGTGGGCATTCTCGAGCCGCCTCCGCCCCCGCCAGCTGCCACGGGCGGTCATCGGCTGCCGAGACATCATCATACGGCCCATTGCATTCATCAGCGACTTCACTCTCATCATCCGTACCGACGACGCAACCGTCCGTCCGTGAACCGAAACAATTGAACATGCTACATGGGCAATAAGCAGAACGACTGCAACCAGGGCAACATAGGATCGATAGTTTTTCAGGGCAGGGGGGGCAACATTTTCATGTACTGTTTGTCAAGAGACGGGTTTCATTTCAATTTGGGCATCATCATGTGTTGAGAGTGGTGACAGGGTCAACCGTTGTATTTTGATCGACAGACTTGCAATTATGACAATTCAAGATAACCAAATCCACCCGAGACAATTAATCCCACATGAAAGAAATGAATAAACCCTTTCAACGCCTTTATCTCCTGCAGGCCATGACCGGAATCAGAAAAGGAATACAACGCAATACAAGAAAACAGGTAGACATCAGAACGGTAAAAAAAAAAAAAAAAAGACATGTCCGATTCCAGGATCAAAAAAAGGGAAAAAAGAGAAACCTGTCCAAGCCAAGCTGTCCAAGTCCTATGCAAATCTCGTTTCCACATACGCCGCGAGCTGAGCTCCCATTCAAACATCGCGAACGCATCTAGTACCAGAGGGTCCAGCATCCGTATTGGTAAGCTCCAGGTCCTCAGATTTGGTCACGTCCAAGACAAGAATTGCAACATTGCGCCAGAGGTCACGACAATTCTCATGCAGTCAAGTGTAGGTGTTGTCCAGATTTATTGTCCAGTTGTCGCCGTGGTGATCCAGCAAAAAAGCAACTCCACAAGCCAAGGTGATCCAAAATGTCGGTCGAATTATCACAATTGTCATGTGGCCAGCGAGGCGTAGCAAGAGTCCAGGTCTGGGCAGGTTGACTCATCCCAGAAGAGAATTCCAAATAGGGTTGATCGGCGGTGCAGCGACAGACTGCGTAGAATCTGAGGCACCAAGCGACGTATATCGCAGAGAACAGTGTAGCAAGTTGCAATCCGCTGGTAGTTAAGCGTGAATTAATTCCAGCTAATGAGCTTTGAGTCATGCACCTTTTCACATTACCTTGACTCCCTTGCCATGGTATGCTCTGATTCTCTTGTTTAGGTCCCAGGCAGCCCAGTGCGGTTGCAGCTGAGTGCGAACATCGTCATTGTCCAACGCAAACAAACCTCGGATGAGGTCATGGAGTTGTCCTAGGCATCAAGTGTCCGAAGCAAAGCATCGTCTGTGAGTGGAAATCCGGGTGCACAGCAGAACTCCTGGTAAGATGGATCCATTTCCTTGGTAAGCTGGAGCATGATGGACCAGATGGTAGGTAGACCAGGTTATGAAATCCGGTGGCATCCAGCGTGATAAAAGTCCATATCCAGGTGGTTAAAATATGCACCTAACTGTTCGAGTGAATCTGCCAAGTCAGTGTCTTTGCGGTTCATATCAAGACAATGTCCATGGAGAGTCCATCAGTGGAAGGAAATGGAGGAGATGCAAGGGGGTAAAAAGATCCTTTCAAAGTTGGCTAATATATACAAGCTCGTTCGAACTCACCTTGCTGTCCGGATGCCGGCCTCTGCCAATTATTATTTCAATGAACGCCACGTCTCAACGATGGTTCACATCGAAGAATCCGGAGGTCAAGGGGCATCAAGGGGGAAAGAGCAAGAACCAGCCGGATCCGGGGGACGGAAAACATATACTCTCCCTAAGGCGTGTCCGGACAGCAAGGGCATGACAGTGAGATACCACCCCAAATCCACCTGGCAAGGGATGGCTCCCTTCCTTTTCCAACCCAGCGCCGTGTCCTAGTGTAAAACGTATGCAGCATAGTCTCATCCGTGTGGCAAAAAATGGTGCGTAGTCGATGCGGTCGTCAATCCAGATCAAGGCCCATCCACAATGCAAGGTCGTCATAAAAAAAAAGAAGAAACAAAGGCACCTAGGATATGCGTCTCAAAGGTCCGGTTCGTATATCCATGGCATCATCGATAGCAATAAGTGCTGGTACGTCCAGGGGTATTATCGACTCCGGAGAATCCAGGTTTGTAGATGACAGGATCATTCTCCAGGAAAAAGATGAAACGGGATACCTTCCAATGGAAAACTCCTGTGTTGAGATGCAAACTTGCAACTCTGTGGTGGCACCGGCCAGAGAAAAGAAAACGAAGTGTCGATCCAAGGAAAAGAAAAGCCGTACTCCATGTGACCCGGTCATTATGCAGAAATCATCACGCTCGCGCCAACGACGGAGCGTCTCGTCGAGCTCAGGAAAAGGCAAGGGGCATAGAAATCCGGCCTCGGTCCTCCAAGGGGGCACACCTTTTACCGGCGGTTGGATCGGTGGTGTCGGTCGGAACTGTGCCTGTCGCTTTCTCGCTCACTGCGCCGGTTGCTGGAAGCACTGGGATTTGTTTGAGTATTTGTTGGGGTCGCGGAAGCGCGAGCACGGGGGGTTTCATCATACTGTGGTGCCTGGGCTGCATATGCCTGTGTTGATTGGCCTGCTAAAGCTCAAAAATCAGCATTCTGTTCAGAGAGAGGGGGATCTGCCGGATGGGTATTGCCTCTGCTATACGCACCGCGACCATAAAAGGGATCCTGGGGCTGCATCGTGTATGATGCAGCAGCCGCAGGAGGAATCTGACCTGAATATTGGTAAGCAGAGGCCGGATAGCCCGCTTGTGTAGGTGCCGCAGTGGCATAGGCAGCCTGCTGGGCGGAAGCAGCTGAGGTGGCCATCTGGTTAGCATATGGGTCACCGGCGTATCCTCTCTGGGGACGATTTGTCCCGACGGCCATGTAGGGATCCTGGGGAGCCTGGAAGGACTGATTCAAAACGGAGCCGGCTGAGGGGGTAGAGCTGAATCTAGCATCTGCCGGGGGAGGAGACTGCTGGGCTTGAGGATATCCGCCATACGCACCACTACTTGTGGAGCCGTAAGCCTGGGCGTATGAGCCGGCGGCGCCAGTATAGCCGGGAGCGCCTGTTCCTGGGTACCTAGGGGCATCAAAGGCAGAGTCACGAGCGTAGGGGTCGGTCTGGTAGGGTCCCTCGGTAGGACCGTGGTGCTGACGCGACTGATGCGTCTCCGAGTAGCGGTATTGCACTACAGGTGAGTTAGATGAGTGTCTCGGCGGAGCGCCAATGGCATTTCTCGAGGCAGGAATACCTCCGGAGGTATTGCGCGAAGTCTGCGCCCGCCTTTCACTATCCCATCGCGCAGAATCTGCTTTTAGATCCTCAATCATAGCCTGGAGGTTTGTTGTCAGTTACATGTAGGGTGTCGTGAGATGCGTTCAAGATGAAACGTACGGTCGTTAGATTTCTATATGCGGTAATATAGTAGCCTTGCACAGCTTGGCCGGTTTGGGGGTTCTGTTACGAAATAGTGAGCCATTTGTTCCATCGCGTTGGCGGGGTCCACCGTGGTTGGCGGCGTACCTCGTAGTGGCCGGGACGGACGAGGGCATCGTTGCCCAGGTAGCGGCAGATGTCGGCGGAGATGACCTCGCGGTCGATGCCATCACGGGGTACAAAGTATTCGTTCTGGCGTCCAGTACCGGCAGCGGCGGGGGGAGGGTTTCGGGATGATCTCGACATTTTGATATGCGGGGAGATGGCGACGGACGAGATTTGGCGAGACGAGAGAGATGATGATGAAGAAGAAGAAGAAGAAGAAGAAGAGGCAGAAGATGATACCGGTAGAAGAGTGGGAGAAGACGAGATAGAGACGGAAACGGGGGAGGGACAAGACGTGGACGGAGCTGAGAGGATAGAACAGGCAGAAAGAGAAGAAGCGGGAGGGTGAGAGTGAGGGTGAGAGTGAGGGTGAGGGCGAGGAGCAAGAAAAGGCGAATGGCGGTGGTGGTGGGCGGTGGGCGGCTTCTGTGGGTCAAGACCGTCTATTGGCTGCGGTGCTAGGCGCTGACGAGGGGCTTTCCCAGTGACGGAGTGACTTGCAGGAGACCGAGAGGCTAGAAGACGTCTACTGGAACTGGAACTTGAGCTCAGGTTGGAATTGGACCGGCAGTGGGACAGATTTTGCTGGCGGCGAGACGCCGTTGGTTGAAAACGTCGTTTCGGTGGCCTCGGTGGAGTTGCAGGAGGAGATGCTGATGCTGATGGTACTGGGAGAGGAAAAGAAAAGGACGGTGGTGGCGAAGAGCACGCGAGAGGTTGGTAATGTTGCAGCTGCTCGTGGTGCTGGTAGCCAAAGATGAAGGCTGGATGTTGTTGCTGATGGGTTGGTATCGATGGGTCGTTGCCCACAAAATCGCGTTGCTGTGCAATGTGGTGGTGGTGGTGGTGATGTTGGCGGTGGAGCTGGTTCTGATTTTGCAGCAAGCCAAGATAGGGGGACAAGCTAGGATCAACCGACTGTTGGATAAAAGACGGAGATGGTGCTGATATCTCGTTCGTCGACGACTTTTCCTCCCCAGGCTGGGCTGCGATGTCTTCAAAATCAACCGTGACAGAGGCTTGACCGAGCCCAAGACCAAACGGCGGGATCTGCAACCGCTGTTGCTGGCCTCGTGCGTGGGTGCCCTGATTCTGATCCTGATCCTGGTCCTGGCCCTGGCCCTGGTCCTTGTCTACTACTCCGTGCTGCCAACCCTGCGTGCAGTGGCGACCTGTTTTGGTGGACCGTTGGACCGTTCTGCTACCGAGACCAGATGTGGTTGGCACCTCTGCAGCCTGCGCAACTTTCTGCGCGTGCCCTACGGCGCCGCCTCCGCCTTGCCGGGCTAGGGTCTGGTCTTGAGGTTGGGCTTGGACTTTGGCGGTGACTGACGCTTGGGCACCACAAGAGGCTGTCAAAGAATCTTGGGGTTTCGGTCCCACATCCTTTCCCTTTCCCTGTGACTCTGCTCTCAAACGGTCTCTGGCTGGCGAGTCACAGCGCAGCCCGCCGTATACTGATGAGTGATGAATGATTGCGGTAACGGCCACGGCGAATGCCGCTTGTTCTTACTTTAACAAGTCGACTTCTAGACCGTGACAAGGCTCGTCTCAGCTGAACAGTTGCTTAAAGTCCCGTATCAAGAACTTTGCTTCTACCCTGTCAGGTGCAATGTATCGTTCGTGTGGTGTGACAAGTGTACCGAGTCCTGCAAGCCTCTTTCTCTGCTTTCTCTGTCTTGTCCCATTGAGGAAGTGCACGTCGTCTTGTCTCGGTCGAAACGTGGCTCGTACCTTGATTGTTCCAAAGATAGCGGAATTGCGTCAATTATGGGGTACTTTGATCGAATATCAAATCTTGAAAATCTGGACAAGGAGAAACGATCCAATCCGTCGCTTATTAGAGATTGAGCCTGTCGCTGTCCGAATGGACGGTCGAAACGGATTGCGGCTTTGTCTGTATTAGCAGCGTAATTTGCTCAAGGCTCGCTGTCGGCAACCAAGCAAATTGCAGATGTTCAAAGCATGCGCGGCAGATGATACTGCCAGTGTCGTCCTTGTCTCGTCGTCAACAAGGCTATCCCTTGTTTTGACGATGCCCAACGCCCACTCGAGTATTCTTCCCCGTCTGTAGTGGTCTTTCCAAGTTACGATCGCCCGCAAGCAGAGCAAAAACGCATCGTGCAAAACCTGAATAGGCCACATGAAACTTCTGCTCCCCTCAGAGATCTGCGTCTGTTGATGGGGCTAGCGCCGCGATGTCGTGAAATAGATTGCAGCCGTATTAAGAGGGATGGTGGTCAAGGTGACGAATGACGTCTTTCGACGCAGCCAAACAAGTCTTGAACTAGCCAATTTGCTTTCTTTTTCTGGAAACTGCCGTGATCCGCAAGCACAGCACTATCTTGGGAATGTGACAGGAGGATAATAGTGGACGAGAATAGGCAAGTATCCTCGGTACCGCAGTCCCCTCCTATGTACCTCATACCACTGCTTTATATCTCGTTCAAAGTATCCAAAGCTACCACTATGTGATGGTTCGGTATCGTGTCTCAGCGCAGAGCGACACGTAGGTAGATGGAGCCCACTGACACTCTGCCATGCTGTGCGCACCTGGGTTGAAAAGCCCCCCGTGTCTCTATTCTCTTGCGGTTGCCGCATCTCGCATTGCCCAAACTGTCTCGGGATGTTGTTGGGCATCTTTACGCCTGTGGCTCCTCGCTTCTCCATGGCATGTCCCAGTCACTACCGCCGAGCGTGAATTCTAATCTTTGACGTCCACAAATGAACGGCAACGTGTTTCCACAGCACCATGCCTGTCAGATGTTGCGATATTGCAGCATTGCCTCAGCTGCATTTGAGGCCGCGTCCCAGCTGGAGTGGTTGGCTGCTGACTGTTCGCCTACACGTTGGAGGGTGGGTTGGGTACCAATGCTTGCACCAATTGAAGCCCAACCTCTACGTCTGGGCCTCTGGGGGACCATCTGTTCGGTGCCCAAGGCTTGTCGTCCAATCATTTCGGTCCTGTCTGGGAAAAACTGATCCAGGCTCGACAACGCCTTGGCATTTCCCTCAAGCGAGCATATTTTATCATCGTGGTCGATGGCCTCGCACGCCTCGGCACATATATCAGCAGGTCGTGATTATCAACATGCTTCCGGCTCCTCCGCTGGGTTGATCCCGGAGCGCGTAAGTTAGCCTCCAAGTCAGATGAATCGTCTCAGCAACCCATCTCCCCTGATATGCATTTCGGCTGCCTGCATTGCCTCATCGGCCTGTCATACGTCTTCGGCTGTCTTAACATGAGTTGTGCGCCCATGTAACTGCATCCTGCTCGGCTTGTGAACTGCTTCTCTTGAGAGGTTTCAGAACGCCCAACAAGGGTGAATTGTTGCACAGCAAAAGCTGCTAATTAGTCAAAGGTACCTGTGCAGCGCATCGGTTGCGACGACTGCTGCAACGTATCGGTATGCACATTCGAAACCACTTCATGACACCCATGATAAGCTCAAGTTAGCTATTGGCGATCCCAATATACCAATACCTCCGTTTAGGCCTGACGAATAGCATCATCATGTCGTGGACGAACGGATCCAACATTGTGTCTGCATCTGCTCAGCCAAATTTGAGTCGACTTTGGCCTTGCTCCAGTTTGTCTCCTCGGCCGCGTCTAGAAAGAGCTCCCCGCGTCTTTTGCGCCGGGTTCCGTGCAGTAGATTGCCGTTGGGCGAATGTAGGCCTGACACGTTCCGCTTCCTGAAGATCTTTGGCCATGTGCCAATCCTCATGGCTCTGTAGCGCTTCTGGGTCCGCAAAGTTGGCCTCGCAACGGGAACATTGGACAAGATCGGTAGGTGACGGCTTATTGTAATCCATCTCTAAGTTGACAACGCCTGTATTCCATACCTCTGCGTTAGACTGGTGGAGGGAGGTCTCGGCCTCGTGGTCGTGGTTTGCAGCAAAGCTGAGTGTCTTCTTGTCTTCCAATGACATACGGCCTGGTATAGAGGAGTCGTTGGGAGCAGGTGGTTCGCTAGAAGGACTCCTCTCGTGACCATTAGATGGCCTCTTCGAAAAGAACCTTTGAATGCCACCATCCTCCACACGTCGTTTCTTTGTGGATGGCTCTGAGCCGGATGAGAATAACCGACTGTCGGAATTCGATGAGCGAAGGGCTCCTGCTTCCTCCCCTTTGACAAGAAATGCGCCAATGCCCATGTTCCCCTTGACGCCGTCTTCCAGACCCCCTACACTGAGACTTAGATTTGCACAAGGCCACACTCCTCTACCTTCGGCGATGATCTGCGAGAGGAGGTCTTTAGCCAGTTCGAAAAGCCCTGCCTCATCCACGGCCTTGCCTTGAGGGATGGGACCCTGCCGTGATCGAACTTGTCCCTCGTGGCGGTGATGCAAATTCATGGTCCTGGGACGCCTCTTGTTTTCCAAAACACCTTCCTCAACTAGCCGAGCAAAGATATCAGCTGAAAAAATCCTCAGCCACCTTATCGCTTGCTCTGATGAGTTTATAGTAGGTCGGAACGACTTTGCTGATAACATGGACTTGATCTGAGTCCTCGAGTTAACTTCACTGGTGTCGATGCCTCGAATGGTATTGTAAATCCAAAGACCCGTATCGTGGCCAAGTTTTGACTTGATGGCCGTCAGAGGCACTTCCAATAGATCGGTGACGCTCTCTGTGTTGAAGGTCGACACGATCTGCTCTCCGAGTTTTCCTCCCAGGTTCCGGAGCTTTGTGACCTTGAATCCAGCCATGAAAGCCGACACAGCACGGTTGCGCACAACGGTCTGCTTATCAGGCTTCTTGTAGGCTGATCCTAACTTGCTGAGCAATTTGTTGCTAGCTATTCCCGCTGAGCATGTATAACCCAGCTTCTGCCGCACCTCGGACCTCACTTTGCGGACGATCTCGGAGCCGATCAGAATTGCTACATCGTCCCAATCGGGATCGATAGTCTCCTGCTCCTCATCCAAGTCTACCAAAGCATCGGACTGCCAGTCAAGCGCAGCGATAGACGGCAATGGAAGCTTCTCGGTAGGATCGTCATATGGGGGTGGATTTGACAGCTCTGGAAAACGACCCACGAGGATCGAGTGGACTTGGCTTGAAAGGTCTAAGAAGACTTCGTCTATGCTTGCCTTTTCCACCTTTTGTAGTTCAGACGGCAGTGCTCCCTTGATGGTGGCCAAGATATTCCTAGACTGAAGTCGGTACGGATCAAGAGACACCTTGTCCGTTACGATGTTGGCAGCGGCATCTTCGCGATATGCCCACTTGTCATCACCTTCCCTCCATGTTGCCACGTGCTGAGTTATGAGCTCAGGGCATAACTTCTTTGCTTCGTCGACATTGCAATGGCGTCCAATGCCATGTTCGCGTGCAGGATAGTTGATGGCAATGAGACCTTGCCTACTGAAGTGTTAACAACGATCACAAAAAGCTTGGCCGAGTCTACAATAAAATGTTATTGATAAATCACCTGAGGCAGTGATTCGGGGTGGTGCTAGTTATGAACAGCAAAGATCCTGTGGGCAGCCCAAACGAGGCCCATTATCGAGGCCGGCAGAAAATGCTTTGCTCATCGATAGGTCTATGACAACTCTGCCAAAAGTAACATTCAAGCATAGGGTGCAGTGAGCGAAAATGATTTGGGTTGCACAAGCCATTGAATCTTCGGAAAGGCGAAACACCAGGATTTCGGCAAAGCCAACCCCGGGGACAATGGAATGAACCACTGTCCGTTGGCTAATGATTAGAATGAAGCTGCTGGTCAAAGACTTGGAAACTAAGGCAAGTTTTTTTCGTTTGCTCTTGAACACTTGTCTGGAGGAAGATTTGTAATGACAACTCATACTGTGTAGTTGAGTGTAGTACAATGCAAGCCCGAGCGAAAACTAGGCGTAAACCTCCACTCATAGACTCCTTGGGCCCAAGAATCGACCGAGACTCGGTTCTCGATTCAAAAGAGGGTGGTGGAAACCAAAAGACACAAAGTCGTCATGCTCCGTAGCAGTACATGACGGTGATAAAAACGAGAACGAAAGATACAAACTCACCATTGCTGAACGGCCAGTGGCTTATCCTCAGGAATCCCAAGTCTAATCATCTCACACTGCGCATAAAACGCATCGAGATCAATGTGAGCGATAACGCGCAAGGGGTTGGAGGCGTTGGAAGTAGCAAGCTGAGAGAACTGGCGATACGTGAACTGTGAGCGACGCCAACCGGCTTCGTTGAGTGGCGATGAAGCCTCATAAGGGCTTTGAGATGAAGGAAAAGACATCTTGTGTGAGAAATGCAAGATCTCTGTGTGACGTTTATGATGACGAGTAGCGACTTTGCATCATGCGGTTGCGGTTTGCGGCAGGGCGTTGGTGGTGATGCGAGTTGTCCAACCGGTCACGTTTCGCCAAAGTAGATTTCTCGTGTTCGCACAGGCGCCGCAGGGCCAGCTGTCGGAATAGTGTGTTCCCAGGTTCCTTGCAATGTCAGGCAGTTTATTCTGCGCGGCGTTGGTGAAGGAGTAGCAAGTTGAAGATGGAGGTTTGATGAGAGTGACCACAAGAAGGCACACGATATGATTGGCCCACATCCTGCATTTGAAGCTCCATTAAGAACAACTTAGGAAAGGAAGAATAGGTACTTTTACTAGGTACTTTTCAATGTTTAGGGTATCTCAACCTGTCACCAAAATGAATCAACTATGTAGATCCCGGCTTGACATTATTTTTACAGAAGCTTTAGCCGATAGTAATTGTTTTATAGGGTGTGCTTGGTTTAATACGCTCTAGCTGTGAATTTGAAAGGGCGTTGTCTCAAACGTTCGATCTCTGGACTTTATTATGCTCCCTTGTTGTTGGGTCGACAGAAGCGTTGCGTTTTGATCACTAGAACAGGTTACCACGGGGTCTTCCAATACATGTTGCCGAAGCCTAGGGGCTTGCTTTGAGCCGAAGGTGATGGTTTGGACAAATCTACGACCGTGGCAAGATGAACAATCGTTGTTGATGATAAGATCCTTAGACGACAAGGGCGCCTGAGCATTGCCCAGAATTAGGTTGCGGTATATCGCTAGATGGTCAAGTTGTATTTTACAAGGCCTTGGGCAGTGCCACGGGCTGAAGAGAGCGAGGCTGATCGACGAGTTGACGCAGATGAAAGGAAAAATATGTCAATTTTATGTCCAAGTAAAACTGTGAGCTGCAAGCAGGTAGATTGTTGTACCAAGAGCACCGGTTTGCAACATCTCAGCCTATGTACATCATGAAGCAACCCGCAAACAACCGGTAAGAAAATAACAACAAAAGGAATCGAGCCCTATATATGAAGGTCTAACTATAATGCGTATGCCAACTCCTAATGCCCTTTAAACATTACGTGTACTGGTGCGTTTTCCATCTCTTAACCCCTATACGCTTATTAAAGAATGTTGAAAGTCTTGGGTATCTAGTTCGATGTCGATGTCATTTCAATCCCGGCCTTCTCTTCGACCACCCTTTCACCAAGACCATGCCGTTTTTTTAGTTCCTCTACAAGAGGACCAAATTCGTAATCGCTCACCATGCTGTCGTGGCTGCAGCAAGGTGAGTGTCGGATTGGCAGCAGCCATTCGAGAACCGAGTTGCCCATGACGGACTTGAAGTTCCTCCAGTATCCGACGTGCCAAGGGTTCTCGCCAGGCTCAGTCTGGAGAACAGCAAATGCGCGCCTGGCTTGTTGGTCCCTGGCAGATAATTGGTTTATTGTTTCGGGTGCAACGCTTCTGGCGTGACCTGTGCTGTTGGCCTGGACCATCTCTGGGGTTATGCGGCCCTCGAGTGGGTAAGTAATAACAGAAAACTTATCAGTCGACCGAGTGCCGAGAGGGACCCGAACTGCCAATCGAAAAGTCTGGTTCTTTCTGAACAAATCGATGTTGGTGATGTTTTGGAAACAAAATCTCCACGCTGTGCACGTCATGGCAATAGAAAATAGGCCAAATAAACCACCGGCTGCGAGACCGACAATGAGTCTTGCATCGACGCTTTCGCCGACGCCCCGGCGCAGAGCCGTAACGTACCCGTTTGCTGCCAGGATGATGACGCAGCAACATGCGCAATAGGTGGTAAACTGAAGGAAGAAGTTGAAAGCTGAAAATCTGTTAGTTGAGTTATGCAGAGTTCCTAAAAGGCCAACCCACAGGTTTCCGAGATAATGCCGCCCATCCAGGGGCATACATGATCCATCTTGTAGACACAGCGACCATACTCCCCTGAATGGTGAGCCCGGTCAGGTTTCCAGTTCTTACACTCGGAGCACCACTTGGGAAATCCATCGCTTTCGCAGATAAAGATATCTTTGCTGTAAAAAGCCTCGAGGCCAGGGCTATCGGGGTTCGTATCGGGAGGGGTCCAAGGGATTGCTTCAACGTCGCCGCCCTTTTTCATTCTCTCTTTTCGCTCAGCCTCCATCGCCTCCCGTTCAGCGGTCCAAGGGACGAAACCTGTGTTGAACTGGATCGTTGTATAGCATCGTATGTATGATGCGGTCATCAGGAGAAGGAAGATTATGTAGAGGACGATAAGAACGATGGCGGTGGCTGTTTCACTTCGCCTTTTTATGAGGTTCTCAACTAGAACTCGTCAGTTTATGTGCGTGAAATCGTGCTGCAATAAGAAAGCAGTGACTACACACCACAGCAATACGCAACGACATCGTAGGTTGCGTAACAGACGAGAAAGAGTATTAAAACCGGGAGCACGCGCACAATCCATCGCGTGTCAGCGCGGTTGCTGGTGGCCGTTCCTCGCATTTCATCGCTGTCGACGTGGGAATAGTCAGACGAGTAGTCGGTGTAGTCGCTCCAGGCCTCGCTCGAGGCTGAGGAGGTGTATGAAGCTGACGACGTCGATCGAGCAATGATCCCATTTGATATTGTCGCATTGTTGGTATTACCCGGCTCGTCCAAGTGGATCACTGTGTGAGTAGTGTATGTCAACCCCATGTTGGAGATCAATTACACTGTGGGGCAGCGTACCGGCCTATGTTTCTACTTAGGTAGGTAAGGCAACTTGCCTTAGGCAAGTATGGTAATCATGTATTGACTTGGTGTTGGCTAAACTACTTCGTGAAGGATTTGAATTGAATATGATACGAAGTTTAAGATACCCAGATCAAGGGGAGTTTTATTTCTACTGAAAAATTAGAGGATCAGCACTGAATGGCTTGACAGACACTGGAGAATTCATTCGTTAATCACAATGTGGGAGCCATCATCCTGCAAGCCCATTCGATATAGTTTGCTCTCCTATTCAATACGCTACCCATGGGTCTTGGGTAAAACGGCAACACACAAGGCTGCGTACATCGCATTCATATGCCATTGGGTGATCTCACAGATTTCCCTACATCCTTTCGATAATTTCAAGGGTATCTGCCGTCCTGTAATCCGCCTGAAATGGCAATGCTGTTCGTTCCATGTTGATCTGTTGCCAACGTGGAACGCACATGGGCGAGATTCATCTTTCAATCTTTGGGTAATGAACCTATTTCGTGCCGGGCAAGGCACACTTACGTGGTGACAGGGTAGGAGGATGCCAACTGGCTTTGGTTCCTGATCTCTAGCCCGAACTAAGGCAGTGAGGCGTCCCTGTAATAGATGGCCGTAGCCCGTCCTTTGATAAGTTCCATCAAGATAGCGGCAATTGTAGCTCCCAATTGTTAGCGACTCGCGTCTCATCGCATCCTAACGGCTGGGGGAGATCAAAGAATTCCCGTTACGATGGATTAGCTTTCCTCAAGCCTATAGCCATAGATTTTGGAATACTATCCTTCAGACGCTGTTCAATCTGATCAATGTCTGTGACAATCTCACCAGCATCCACATATTGCGCAGTCCAACACTTGGTAATCACCTCTCCTAACGTCAAATTTTCTACCTCTGGATATTGATCCGCATCGAACAGCTCCTCCAGCTCGCCATCATTTTTATCATTATACGGCTCGTATGTTGTCTCTATCTCGTATAGCATCGAGCCGACGGCGAATAGTTCAGACCGAATGGAGGGATGCGTAATAGACAACCTTGGATGCGTGGAATGCGCACTAGGTGCCACCATCGGCTCGGAGCCATCGAGAGAAGATCCAGCAAAGTCACAAAGCTTGACATCCTCATTCCAGTCCAACAGGACGTTATATGTGCCAATGTCCACTTGCAGCACACCACGCGAATGGACATGACTGAATGCTTGTGCGATCTGACACGCCCACCGGAGTATGGTCCGCACGGCCGGCCGCTCGTTGTTCCCGCGGAGTTCCAAAAGGCGCTTTCGAAGAGGGTATTGTAAACGTTCAAGCACGATCTCGTTGGAATGTGCGGTGATGAACTTGGTGATGTAGGGGTGTTGGCCTAGGCGTTTGTAAATACGGCGCTCGACTTCTAGCTGCGCTTTGAACGCTTCTCCCGGAAAAGGCCTCTTAATAACGGTCAGGTCAGGAGCTTCGACAACCACTCCCGACATTCCATGGTGCCACTGAATACCGGTGGGTTTATCGGAGATAGGCACCACTGCTACCATTCTCGTGATGTTCAGCAAATGCCGCGAAGCGGTGGAAGCTGACCTGTGAGATCGGGAAATAGTTTGAGGATCGTCAAGATTCGTTGAGCAAGTGAAACAACTACGGATCAATGCACGCCAGGTGCAGAAAGCGACTTCGATTTGAACAGTCAAGGGTTCACTACGGTTAACTGGTAGGAATCGCAATAACAGAGAGAATGGACAGATGTTAATGGAAAAGAAAACCACAGCCACCACGTGCTACCCAGCTAAAACGCGGCAACAATTCGCGCCCCAAAAGTCGGCAAACTGATTCCGTCAGCACAAGCCCTTTCGACGGGCATAGCCGCCCATCTCGCTTTTCTTTACGTCACTAACTTTTAATGGGCAGGCTGTACTACCGAATCCAATTCCAAATTCACGCTTGCCTTCCCTCCTAAAATTACACTCTCTAGCACCACAACTTCAACGTCGGGGATTTCGCTGGAATAGCCTGGCCCTATTGACTTCACACACCAAAAATTTCGAGGCAGCTCGTGAGGTCGCTATTCAAGCGCACCTAAAAGCTCTCAACCACCCATTACCATTCGTACTATGTGTTCCTTTGACCATGGAGAACCACCCGGCGGTAAATCATCCGCCAGCTCCACTGGCCTCCGCGACGGACGACCAAGAAATCCTTGACAATATCGACGGCCGTATGCACGGCCCCATAAGCGGGTTTATTAAAAAATACTTCGGCAACTTTCAGTATATCCGTCAAGATGCTTCATTGGAAATTCAGGCAGCCGGAAGAGTTAGTAGCTGCTGTGCTGTTCCATCCGCTGCCCCATCACCCGACAATTTCCTACAATGGTTTTCCAACTATATATCGCGGGAGCTTGACGGCGCTCGAGGCTCCTGGCATATATCTAGCGCCAATGTCGCACCCGAGCACGAGAGTGCTGACGATGGTGCACGTCTCCTCTTGACCATGCTCACTTCGCCGGTCTCCAAGGTACAGACAAGATGGGACCATGTTCAGGTTGTTGGCCAGTATTACCACCACGATTGCGTTTGTTATCAGGATGGACTATTACGTCTCTGCCGGTCCGCACACCAGGTCTTCGCCAGTCAGCCTACACGGCTCTTCTTACATGGCTTCTACATACGCGGTTCACTGATCGAACTTTGGGCCTTCGATCGATCTGGCTTATATTGTAGCGACGTATTCGATATCCGAAAAGATTTCACCCAATTTCTCTCTATTATTCTCAGCTACCAGCGGATGACAGATCAGGACCTGGGGAAAAGCAACATGATTGAGATGGATAAGGGCGGCAGCTACATCATCCTTGATAGTGTGGTGATGCCCTCTTTGGGAAAGCTCTATCTCGAAGACCAGCCAATTGCGTCCCGTGAAGGTGTTGTTGGCTCCGGGACAACTTGCTACCGGGCTAGAATGCCTGATTCGAATCGATGGAATTACGTCTTGAAGTTCAAATGGCGTTGGGCCAGGGAGCGTCCGGAGGACGAGCTTCTGAAACTGGTCAAGGAGAAACGCGTCTGGGGTGCCATCTCCCTTGATTACTACAAAGAAGTTGAGAGTACGGCAAATCTGCGTCGAAGTCTCCGATGGGGGACATCCAGAAAATTCGTCAGGGCACACTCTCCCGAGAGACATGCAAGCGTGGACGAGCAACGACAGCAAGTTGCTTGCAGTGTCAACGGACTTGTCGACTATACAGAAGAAACCGACAATCTCTTTCAAAATCGTATCCTTGCCTGCATCCTTACTTCTCCTGTCGGCAGATCCCTTCACACTTTTCGGTCTCTAACGGAATTGCTTCAAGTATTCCGTGATGCTCTTAAATGTCATCGATCACTCTGTTATGATGCCAAGATTCTTCACCAAGATATATCTCCGGGGAATATGATTATTCTGGATGACCAAGATGAAAGAAAGCCAAAGGGGATCCTGATTGACCTCGATTCCGCAATAGAGCTCGCCGAAGGATTAGGAACAGAGCTTGGAATTACCGGCACCAGGCCATTTATGGCTATTGGCGTTCTGAAGGGTGAATACCATACTTATCGGCACGACCTCGAGTCCTTCCTTTACGTTTTCCTGTGGACAATCATAACGAACCACACAGAGAATCCTCCAGGGACAAGCAAGCTTCGACAATGGAGCAATGGCGACTGGAACGAGCTAGCGCTGCGCAAGTTTCTTGACATGGATCAGGATAATTTTCAAAATATTTTGGAGGAATTTACTCCCGAATTCCACTCCCTTAAGCCGCTCGCCGAAAGGCTCCGCCAAATTCTATTCCCGCTACGGGACGGGGTAATTTGGACAGGGAGCGACGGCTCGCCTGAAGCTGTAGACAAGCTCTACGATGGAATGATTCGCGCGTTCGAAGAGGCCATTGGTTCTGAGGGTGGAAGATAGATAATAGAAATGTGAAAGTTCTTTCTGTACCGCGTCCAAGGACTACTCCATGCATAATAGACAGCCCCACCTGGGGCTAGCCACTCCCCGCTCTTGAGAGGCCGTAACAGCAGAGCTTGGCCAAGAAGGCTGTGCGGTAAGCAACAAATAAAGATGAATTTTAAGAGCAAAAGCATGCTTGATCTTGACTCGTCTATCTTCCTTGTCTTGTCCCCTCCACAGTGGTTTCCCGGAAAGCTCCAGTTTAGAGTCTATGATCGTGAGGACGTGCTAAGCGCGGGGTAATGGTGATCTGGGCTGGCCGTCCCTCCGCACGTGGACCTCCTTGAGCGTCGCAACCACTTAAATAGAAAGAGAGGTGGGGGGCAGAGGGAGGCGCTGGGGCTTCGGAGGGCATGAACGGGCAACCTTTTCATGGCACAATTGATGCGAATGGGTCAATGCATGTCTCCGGCCGATGGAAGGTTCTGGGGCTCGTCTCTGTGCCTGCGCCGAGGCCTGTGCGCCACGCATGTCCCACCCACTTCTGAAGGCAAGGGACCCGGTGGCATCAATGTGAAAGCCTCTAGGGGATAATGTTAAAAGCCTCGCATCTGACTGGCCATCAGATTCGCGCCTGTCAGCCCCTGGGGGCGCAAGAAATGACCCTTGTATTTTAGCGCTGCCGTTCCTGAGCTAATCTCGCTAATCTCGCTAATCGGCGTAAATAGCAGATCAGACATGACTCTATTTTTGTGGAACAATAAGGGTGACAGACAGACTCAAACAGAAACAAGGCGCTCTGCGCAAGCAGCAGCTACGGGAAGAAAAGATAGGACGCGATGGATTCCTCTTTGAAAAAGGCACCCTAAGAATCACAAACGATACCGGATATCCTCAGGTGATGCACCTGGCGGCAGCCGCCAACATCAGTAACTCCCGGACCAAGAACCAGGACGCCCCCGAGCTTGAACTGTCGACGCAAAACGATTGTTTAGAAGAAAGGTCCAGAACTTGGAATCGACCCAGTAGGGATCCTATTTAGCATGTTCTGGTCTATAGGCTGGCCAATCAAGTAGTAGAAGATGCTCTGGACGATATCGAAGTCCTGAATAGGCATGCACGCCAACGGACTCATTTAGAAGCCACTGCATTAAACCTGGAGGTGTGACTCTGGTGCGTCATTAAATTTGTCTACTAATGAACCGTTTTCGCGCTCCATTATCTGTGACGTATCGGCCTTCGCTGGTGGGTTGCCAGCTTCCCGTCTGCCTTCATCAGCTATGCTTTCGCTGTCGACGCCTCCGCGACTTCCGTGTCGTTTTAGCTATACCACCTTGACTGCTGCTTCGTGACCGTCTCCTCTCCGGGCGAACTTTCGTGTCCTGAGTTGGCAAATGAGACACCCACGGTTGTGCCGACGTTGCCCTTGGCCCCGAGCGTGACCTTGGTTGAGATTCAACAGCTATCCTGGAAGCCTCTCGATGCGCCGCAATACGTGCGCTGCGACGGGGTCCTTGTGATATGGCATGAACGACATCCCGGTGTAAAGAGCCAGTAGCATGATTTTCGAGTTGTGAACCTTGAGCCGCTCCCTGATCCATTGCCATACCGGACTGTGCCTGCGTCTCTGTGGCTTTTGACGGAACCCTTGCGTTGGCCAGCCTCGATTCCCGCATGTTAGCCCTCACCCTCTTTGGGCCTTGTATCTCCGGTGGCTCTTCGCTGGTAGTTCGTTTCCTCTTCGCCGTCCTCACTCCGTCAGACCCAGGTCCGTTTGCTTTGGACGGGTTCATCTCGGCTTCAATCAAAGGCGTCTGGTCCAGAACCCATTCCACAAGGACGCGATGGCGAGCAGCATCTCTCTTCGCTTCATCATAGTCGAACGTAGCCCGAATAAACTGTGTAATTCTATGGTTGCGACTCCGGACCTGCTCGAAGCGTCGCCTTGCAGCAAGCAATTTCTCTGCGCCTTGATTTAGCATTAATATTCGTTTTGCTTTTGGAATATGCAAGCGCTTCGAATCTACTTGAGTCAACGTATAAATTCTTTTCGCTTCAGACTCTATCCTCTGCACAGCCTTCCAAGCCATATCCTCCTCGTTCTGGCGCTCCATTGGCGATGCTGTAGTCCGCACGAACTCTTTTGTTTCATACGGCCTTAAAATCTTACTATCAATAAGCTCTTGCCATAACTTATCGTGCTCTGGCTTCAGGCGTTCGATATCGCTGGTATACTTATCAAGCCACCAATACTCATAGTTAAGATACTCGATCCATGTCGTTAGCTTGTCCTGCTTTTTAGGATCTTCATCAAGCTCAAACGGAAATGGTTGCGTGAAGCCGTGGCGGGAAAGCCGGCGCTTTACCGCCTCGGCATAGGCGCAGAACTCTCGGCAGCTGTGTTCTCTGTAGAGACGTTGCTGTCGTCTGCGCAGTGATTGCGTCTGATCCCACTCTGACTTGAGGCATGACGGATCGGCTTCGATCTCAGCCAAGCGCCTGGCGCGTGATCTTGGTAGACAGTCTTGTTTTATCCAGCGCTTCTTCTGCTCGACGTATGCTAAGAAGCCACCATCGTTATCCTCGTGGCCTCGGTTGTCGTTTTGCCAGTTGCGAAAATCTCGCCACCTCTGCAACTGTCTCCGGAATATGCCCTCAGCCCGTATTTGTGTGAGGGACTCCTGCCAAGGTCGTAGTATCTCGGCATACTTGTCTGGGTCCCTGTTTGCTTCTCGGACAAGGTCGATGGAGTATAATGGGCGGCCACCGTCGTTGATGAGCTCGTGGTAAGCCTCGATTTCGTGTCTCGTCCTGTGGGCCTCTGGGTCGAGCGGTGGTGTACTGGTGTCCGATCGATCAGCAGCCTTTGGTTCGGGTCGTAACAAAAAGCTTTTTTCAGGCGATACTTGACGCAGGCGCGCATCCAAGTCATCGAGATCAAGTGGGCGAGAACATGCTGTAGGGCTCTGAGCTAGGCCACGTTTTTGGGCCCTGGGTCGTGGTCAGTGAAGGATATGCGTCGAGTAGGTTGAAAAGAACTTACTCTAATCTCTCAGCGAGACGGCTTCGTTCTTCCTTGGAGAGCTTATCCCACCCGTCAACAGGGAGATCGTAGTCGCCGCCGGGAAGGCGATGCTCCTGGATGAACTGGGCGAGCTCGGCATCGCTCATAGCGACGACATCCCCCACGGGTACTGTCACTGTTGCCGCTAGTGCGGGAGCCATGTTGCCGTCGATCGTGAATGAGATGTAGTTGAATTGAAAGCTGTTGAAAATGAGGGGATACGGGTGATCGACTGCTTGTTGACGCCACACTTGGCTGAGTTGAAACCTCAGGCAGCCAAGTAAGAGAGCGCTTCGAAGTGGGGCAATCATTGGCTGGCTATATGCACATCGATACATGAAAATTCTACTGAATTACTGTGGCGCTTGTTGTACCATAGGTGAATACCGCCTCAAGGATCGGATGGTCCAATTATGCGTAACATTCTAGCCGCTGGGGTTTGGTGAAAAGCGCGGGACAGTGGCTTTATTGGATTTCCGTGCGTTGATGTTTGGCTGGGGTCGCAGTGAGTAGCGTCTGTACCACGCCCATTTGTCTTTATAAGCTTGTCGAATTCCTTCATATATTCTCCATATCATTCATCTTCTTAGTATTCTTTATATCACCACCCATGCTATTTATCGTGTAATATGGAGCATGACATCATTGCCCGTTTGTATCCCCACAATGACAGCAAGAAGTGGGCATCAAACGCGATCGAGGAGAATCCGCGCCACGCGCCTCCACTTCTTCAGCCCGTTCGGGATCAACCGAACAGCCGTCGTCGCCGCAGCCGTCGCGAGCGGGGATCGACCGAGCCGCCAGAAAACCCTAGTGCTTCCGCGCTTAACTATCTTCCAAGCCTTGTAGTCAGATTCGGTGACGCCCCCAGGACGAACAGAGGTCTCATTTTTGGTTCAAACCCGAAATGCGATGTCGTTCTTGATTATCAGGGCGTATCCAATGTCCACTTCAGCATCACCTTTGACGACTACAACCACCCCATCGTCCAAGACTTGGGTTCTCTTATGGGAACCCAGGTCACGTACAATGGGGATGGTGAAGGCGCCCGGAGTGATTTCCGCTGGATTGTGGGTGGTCATCAAATCCCCGAGGAGAAAAAAAACATTGTCGTCACGGTGCCGGACGCCGTGGCCTTCCAGATCGTTGTTCAAACCCATGACATTAGGTCTCCGGCATACGTCGGCAAGGTTGCGCGGTTCAAACAGGGCGCCGCAACGACCGAGGGCATCCTCAAGGATTTGGGCCTCTCAAACCCACCGACCAGACCCCGCACAGGAACCCACTCTCCAGGCACTGGGGAGATCAACTTGAAGAAGAAGCTCGGCGAGGGGTCTTTTGGCGTCGTGCTCCATCTTTGGAACGTCAGTACCGGAGAGGAGCGTGCCATGAAAACGCCCAGCCCGAGGGCCATTCAGAACGACCAAGTTGATCATGGTGCCTGGGAGCGGGAGGCTTACATCATGGGCCTGGTTGAGCATGTTCGTACACCAAGCATCTATCTGCCACTTCCTTCTAATCGCCCAACAGCCACATATCGTGAGACTCATCGAGTCGTTTTTTGACCCACAGCCTGAGCTACACCTTGAGTATATGCCTTGTGGATCTCTAGACGACCATAACGATATATCATACTATGAGACCTTGACGATCGTCCATCAATGTTCATCGGCCCTGGCCTACTTACATGGGCGGGAGGTGCCAATTGCCCATCGAGACATCAAGCCGGCCAATATCCTTGTTGAGAGTCGATCCACAAACCACATCTCGGTCAAGTTGGGCGACTTTGGACTATCGCGGCATGGTTTCGAGCTGATAACCTTTTGTGGCACATATCTCTATCTCGCACCGGAGGTATACTCAGACATGCAAGGTCTCGCCGGCTATACTGCGGCTGTTGATGTCTGGTCTCTTGGTGTGGTGGCGTGCCAGCTGATATACGGTCTGCCACGGTATAGAGAGGAGCATAGGAGCAACGGAGTGGCCTGGTGTAGGAAGATCGTCGAAGTACTTCAAAGGAATGTTCGGAGACGGCCGAGTGCGCTGGGATCGATGCTGGTGAACTGCATGGTTGTCGTATCCCCGGAGTCTCGGTATTCTGCTAGCGACTGCTACGACGTGTTGGAAGATATGATTGGAAAGGAGCAAGGTTCCTTCCACGGACTGGAACCAGCTTCATACTCTGAGTACGCTCTGCAGAAAGGAGACACCCAGGATTTGTCGACCGTGGTCTACCAACCAAGGTCTACCGGAGCGGCCACCCCATCCTATTTCGTCAAATCACTGGCACCACCTCCTGAGTCGCCTTCATCATCGTCAGGGATGGCTCAGCAGCACGAAGAGTCTGAAGAACCATCCTCGTCGGCGATCAGGCGGTACCACAATTTGCGAGAGGGCCACGAGCTGGATCATTTTGTGCAGGACTACTCGGCAGATCCATTCAATTCCCTCTATATGGGATCCTCCTTGGCATCACAATTGGGTAGGAACAACTCGGAAGATTGGGCAAGCCAATTTCTAAATGGTTCGTCGCAGCAAAACCAGGACCGGGTTGGAGATTCAGAGATTGGTAGGGGTTTGGGGCCCTCAGGTTCAAGTCTCCCGCGGGGCGGGAATGGAGGATGGGATGCAGCGGGTGGAAGTGATACAGCTGAGGGAGACAATGTGATCGGCGCAGCTGATTACGAGGAGATGGCGGGAGCGGCATTGTTATTACAGCTTATCGGCCAAGGCTCTGGGGCACCATAGACGTATACACACGTATCGGAGAATTTTGCTTATCTTGATCTTGGGTTTAGATGAACGTGGGGCTTGCACCCCTCGTGGCGTGGGTTTCGCTTAAAGGCCCCCCACCCTTAAATTGGTGACGCCACCAGAACTTTCAACATTCTGATGGAGCAAATTGCTTCTGCTCTGAGGCCTACCAAGGCCATGCTTTGGGGTGAAAGGGCCATTGCCCATCTTGGAGTTCCGCTCGTTTGCGAGGTAACGTACTAGTATATCATCATGACATAACGTACTAATCCTTCTAGCACTACATGTTTGTTATTGAAGATGAGGAATTTGAAACCGCTGTGCGACAATTGCGAACAACGGGCTTTCGGGATTGCGCCTGATCATACGGCTCTCGCGAGCCAGGTTTCTACAAAGCTAAACCGATTGAGAACATCTACCGCCAGATTATAGCAATTTAGATCGGGTGTCGACCCGCTTCCTGTTTCCCGCAACAGAGCAGAACGAAACTGCTAAAATTGTCCTGCTGCCATCCTCATATGCCCATGTTTCTCCTTCCAACACAACACTTGTATCTGACGGCAATATACTCTATCCGGACGCCTCAATTCTTCTTATGAGTTTTGTTCAGACTGCCGTACGGGAGCCATTCGAAGGCACGTGGACGTCAAATCTCTGCATGTGGGCTATTTCATATGTATACGGAGAACGCATGGTCGGCGACGACGTCCTGGACGCATGCGAAGACGATGCGGCGAAGTCTTGGTTTGATGAACGAATCCGAAGATTTGGTGATGGTATAGACCGAGTTGCGTGTACCAAGAGACTAGGGAAAGGAGGCAATCATTCAGCTAGAAAGATGCCGGCCTAAGTTTACCTGGTCGACGTTGTTGTTTCGTTTACATTAGACAATCAAGCATAGTGACGCCGCCGTCTTGCCGTCCTCAAGGACCATCGTAAACCTTGTAGTACAAGTTTGTTTAGCAAACGTGTAGGGCCGAGACAACTTCTAGACGCCAAGAGCGCTGAGTCATGTTCACAGTATCGCATAAAAGCATGTGATTTCGAAAGGCTTATCGATAAGATCTCACAGGCGAAACGGCGCAGTAATGGATGCCCAACGTGCAAATCCAAAGTCATCTAGTAGTGACCAAGCCAGGCACTTTGAGTTTTTTTATATTAGTTTTTTTCTATCTCGCCCGTAATACAAGTATCTTTTCGGATTTAGCCCATGCAACAGCGGCTCGTATACAGCTCTGGTTTTCGACGGTGTAAAACTAGCGAGCCGAGTTCATGCTGCTCCCAATCAGCTGAAGTTATTAGTGAAGAAAACTATAACTTACGACACACGCAAGGTCCAGCTAAAGTGACAGTGACAATTACTGCTGACCTGTCCCACCACATGCTGCGCAGATTGCGGCTCCCTTGAGTCCTTTGCCTTTGCACTCGGCGCATTCAGACATTGTAGTATGTATATATGTATGAATGTGTGTGTGTGTATGTATGTATGTATGTATGTATGTATGAAGATGACAATGTCCTGGTTCAAAACTATGCGCGTCAAGCAGGCTTTATATCTTTGTCAAGGGGGTCATGAGGGCAGAGAAGCACCAATCAAATACAGGAATCCTTGACAGTCACGTACCTACTACCCTGGCATTGGGCTAAAGCGGGGTTTTATCCAGCACTTGGGCATGCCATCCGTCTTATTTACTGTTCATGTTCACATCTACAATGTCCACCAAATGCCAGACCTGTTGTCGCGATTTCAAAAACGGCGATGCTTTGTCTGCTCATCTTGACGAGTTTGGTGTCTGTTGACAATTGGTCTTGCAGATTCCAAGAGACTAACTAGAAGTGCAGGCTCAAGCATGGCTTCTGAGCCAACAACACACTTTATGCCGATATCACATATCCAAAGAGGAGTTCGATGCATGGCTTCTGGTTCAGGAATTTCAACATGATGTTCATGAGACCGAGTTTTACGCACGTCGTCTGTCTGAAGAACGCCTCAAGGGGCTCAAGGACACCAAGTCCAACCATTGTCAATGCTGCAAGCAATCCTTTGAAACGGCCAAGGAGCTTGAGCATCACGTCATGAAATACATGGTCCGTCTAGGCCTGCAGAATACCTCCTTTCCTTCTGACGACCGCTCAGATTCGCGGAATGCTTTTGCTCGGGAGACTTGGCCAATGCAGTCTCCACATTTGCCCCCGAGACTTTAGCTATGCCTGCCCAACGGCAACAGCAGACGAATGTCCGGTGGAGAGTTGTGAATATCGTTCCAAGAGCTCTTCAAACCGAAAACGACATTTTCAGAAACGTGAGCTGATATTCTTATCCCATCATGAAACATGCAGCTAAGCTTGGTAGATCTTGAAGGCTTTATCATCTGCCCCGACTGCCAACACCGCTTTCAGTTTAACAGTGCCTTCTTACGCCACGAATGCATCTCTAAAGAACACAGCGAGCATGCTTCACGTCTCAGGCAAGGTGTCAAGCAGAGGGTTGATGCTGAGCTTCCACTTACCATGGCGAATAACAAACGAAGACCCAGTCCTCTTC
Organism: Fusarium sp. NRRL 66182; assembly: GCA_013266265.1. Taxonomy (NCBI): domain Eukaryota; kingdom Fungi; phylum Ascomycota; class Sordariomycetes; order Hypocreales; family Nectriaceae; genus Fusarium; species Fusarium sp. NRRL 66182. The sequence continues at coordinate 9,443 of JABFAK010000147.1, read as the reverse complement.
TTCCACCTGATCACTCAAGAAAAAAACGTCTTCCCACAACTACTTGTAAAACACCAGCTATTTACCTACCACGCAACACAGAGCCCTTATCTACATCGATCAATAAACCGCCGGAATCCCACGGTGGGGTTTCCGAAGGAGCCTCTCACGTCGAGAATGAGTCTGTTACGGTCCCGCCCCGAGGTGGCGGCAACTCCTACTTTGAGAATGAATACGGCGATACGACATCCTCAAAGCCATTGTTTAATGGTAGTGGGATCTTCTATCTTGAGAACGAATGCGCTGATATGATATCCTCTAGCGAGCATATCGCTACAAATTCGCTATCGGGTAGTGGCATGTTCTACCTCGAGAATGAGTACAGTGATATGATGCTATCCTCTAGCGGGCATGTCGCCACAAATTCGCTATCAGGTAGTGGCATGTTCTACCTCGAGAATGAATACGCTGATACGATATCCTCTAGCGGGCATATCGCCACAAATCTGCTATCGGGTAGTGGCATGTTCTACCTTGAGAATGAGTATAATATTTAATAAAATTCTACGCTTATATATATGGTCGTGATATTCCTGGTACTTTTTACCCCATATGTAAACACCATGGTCATGGTGATGATGGTAAAATTTATTAGGAGAACATCTAATCGCTCAAATACAGTACTTTCAACCAGACTCAACCATTAGCGTTTTCTGTATATCCCCAATCTGTCTAGTTCAAGTAAATCACACGATGCTGGAGGCTGCAAACCCCAAGCATACCCTTTTTCTAGGAGCCCGTTGAGGATAGGCAACCTGACATAAGCGTAGTGGTATGATCGCTCCTGTTCTCGCTCGAAACAAGCTCTTGCGTCAAAGATCATCCTAGGAATGGTAAGCGGCGATCCAGAGATGGGGATTATAGAAAACGTACAGTCCGCCTTGATCGAATATGCAGTTTTCGGCTTTACATCCATTCTGCAGCAGATCTGCTTTGGCTACCTCCCAGAAACGATTTGATGACGGTGATCGTTGAAGCTTATCTGCTTTGTGAGACCCGGCATAGAAAGTGACCCTCGAGTTCTTAGGCCAGGCTTGAACAATCAACCAGTCAATTTGTTTTCCGCCATCCCGAAGTGTGTAAATATGACCCTGATCCGGAGCGAGCGTTGCTTGATTGACAAGTAAATATTGTGATCCCGCATCGGCAGAGAGTGCGCTAAGTATTCCCTGAATATACTGTCTCTGATCAGTACCGAAATGTTAGTAAAGAGGGAGAAACTGACCGTATTTAAGAGGATATGGTCGCGACAGAAGTCGAAACCCGATTGCTCGGAGAAATAGAAAGATTGTTCATTGGCACGCATCAAATCAATCTTCGAACCTATTTCTGGGTCGTCGACCTTGTGGAATCCCTTCTCCTCAATATCAGCTTTTGCTTCCTCGACTGATGCGTTGGACAACATGGTTGATGTGATGTGCATCATATGATGGAGTTGAGCAGACGCTACGAGAACCCCGCACAGGGAACAGAAAGAAGAGGGACGAGGCCACGTGACGTCATCAACCTTAGGTGTCTACCTAGGCTTGCACAAGCATATATACCCAACTTCACTTGAAAATCAAGTAATCACTGATCCGTGAGTGCCTGCCCACCCTCAGTTCTTATCCTAATGATTACTACGGTAATTCAACCTACTTGCTTTCTATGAGCATCATCCTTTTGGAATATAATTACTTAGTTATCCTCTACTGAAGCTATTATTGTCTGCTTAGATATAGGTAGCTAGCAGACTGGGTAAAAGTAATAGAGAATATTATACTTCCTTGGAAAGTGCTCAAGTGAACTCCTCTGAAGGTGAATTGTAGTTAATATTAATTAATAGGCGTGTGAAATAGCAGACATCCGTAGATTAACCTGGGACCTTCTGTCCCTGACACCGAGAGCAGGCATATGTTGACCCATTATGCAGCCTGGTAAGCCTGATAATGCTCAACAACATAGCTCTCATCGCGGCAGGGGTGATATTAGAGCTGCATTATGGCTGAGCGAACTATCGGTCTGAGGCTGTCAAGCCAGGGTTGAGGTCAAGATACATGGCCATTGCCTAGCCGACCCAGCAAACCAACAATCCGAAATCAAAGACGACGTTTCTTTCGACCATAAGTTAGCATGTTTCCTCAGACTTTGAAGTGACCGTGTGACATACCTTCGTCTCCTTTTCACTAAAACATTACAATATGCCAGGCAACTCTTCCATACAAGATACCAGCGGAAACAAAAAACCGCAGCAAGACAGCGGTGCCACAAGTACAGAATGCATTGCCCTCGATAATTGTCCAGCCTAACCGCCGACGTACAGATACTACTACTGTAAAACAAGGATCGATGGGTAGTAAAGACTCAACTTTTGTTAGTCAAATTCTGGGGACTGAGGCGGACGTGGTGAAAATTAAGAAGACATGAAGCATAAAGTGGTATTCTCAAAGTACGAGTAGCAGAGAGACATATTTGATCCTTGCCAAAGTTGATAGTCTTGTGTATTGATCCAGCATATACCCCGTTCCTGTGTCCCATTCAACTGTGGTGCTAGAGCCTTTGCTACCAACAGAAACCGGCCCCTCTGATGCCTCTATGGGCACGATAATCTGGAGACGCCCTGGTGGGACGTCGGTGTTGATTGATCCATGTGAGACAGAGACCTTGTCTAGGTATATCTCCTCGGCTTGAAGGAATCCAGATTTTGCCTTTTTTAAATTAGCAAGATCCAGTGCCTGGGGCCTTTCTCTTACCAAGTCTTCTAGTACCTGGTGCATCACAGGACCTTGAATATCCTCATCCCAATTAAAAGCGATTATACGCCCATCTGCAGAAGTATATCCCGTCTGGTTTCTATTGGCATATGCCGCTTTCCGCTGCAAATCAGGCGATGTTTCAAACGCTATAAAGCCAGAGATCGATATGCAGATTGTAGCAGGGTAAATTCGTTTATAGTCAATGAATTCTGATAATTCAAGGCCACTTGAAGGCAGAGGCTCATGTTTCGTCCAGGTATCTCTTATTGCGTCGTACTCTGGTGTAGGCCCATGCAATGCCTCCCAAAAGGCAGCCCCGTCAGCCGGACCGAAAAGAGATGTCTGCAAAGCCTTTTGAATGACGGTAAGATTATATTTAGGCCGTAGGAGACGAACTAAAAAAGGAATATATAGCTTGAGGGGACTTGTGATTCCAGCGGAAGGCGTCTGTTTTTGAAGGAGAAGCTTGAATTCGTTGAACTTCCGGGCGCTCTGGCTACGAAGAACTGATATTGGGGTATCTAACGCAGCATTAGAAGAGGGGAAATGAGGATTGATAAGTCATCTTACCCAGAAGAATAGGAAGTTCAAAGGCAAGGTTATGTTTCCATTGCAGATACAGATGATCCGTTAGCTGGATTATTTCCCGTACAATTCGTTTATCCCTGATAATTGTATCATGGCGTAGTTCTCTCCCATGGAGCTGAGCTAGTGTTGATGCTGCAAGCTCCTTATTACCAAGATAGCCATCAACTACCGTAGCAGCGATAACAACCAATTCCTGCCAAGGGACCAAGGTAGGTCGTTGGTACGGGCGATGGATCAGGTCGAGCTTCTCGAGCTTTGTCAACTGGCGACAGATTTTCCTTGGATCATCTAGCCCCTGTGCCCTCCGTCTTTTGAGCTGGCCACTCTCCTGCGATAGGTCGTCCACCAGAGAAACAAAGTGTGTAGGTAGCTCGAGGGATGGCTCTACCCAAGCCGTGGTCTTTTTTCTCAATTGTGGAACCTCGAGCACAAACTCAAGCACCAAAGGTGCAGCGGCACGTCCTGGTTCGGTCTTGGAGAGATACTCCGGTCCGCCGTTTGGTGTCGATGGCTGTCCGCTGCTACTGGGATTCATCATGGCTTGCCTGGCGGAGGTTATGGCGAGGCGAGATGGGGACGCGCGCGCGACTCTGCCGTCCCGTTCCAACTAGCGCTGTCTTCTTATACGGCCAAATGCAATCTGATCAAGACAGAGGCAAGTAAGAGAGATGACAGTGTGTGTGTGTGTGTGTGTGTATAAGTGCAAGTTGCAGGATGTGGATCTCTTTCCCAAACGAGTCGACCGTATAGACGTGCGCTATACCGAATATAGCACATCCTAAACTCCCAACATCTGCCCTGGTCAAGACCATCCATCTGCTCAGCCAACACCCAGACGCTGGGCTACTTAAAGCAATGTGCAACCCGACCAGGCGAAAACATGGCAGGCCTCATCAGCAGTAGCTCACCCAAGCATATCGCACATGCATGCCTCTACTGCCGACCCCAAGTCCTATAGTCGTGGTGCATACGATATAAGTGGTCTCTCGGAATCTACGTCGGAAACAGACAATGATGTTATCGCCGGGTGATATAATTGCTATTGGCCTGGCAGCGCTTGTCATTATTGTAGCCGCCATTGTAATTATATGGTGGTTGCAAAGGGTTAATCAAGACTCTGCGGCAAGTGACGAGCAGGAGATCGGTATGTACCTTGGCTCCAGTTCGATATCTAGAATAAGCTAATCATACGATCGAAGGGCTCTTCAATATCGAGCTCTCCTCGGCAGGTGCTCCTCTCGGCAACTCTTCATCCAGCACGAGGTCAGACATAAACAGTACACGAGGTGGTGAGGAGCCGATCCGCACTGATGTCGAGGTCGACTCCAAAGGGCCTGCCAACACTTATACCGGCAGGTATAGGTGCCGCCTTGCAATGAGAGTACTCAACGAACACTCTTACCGTTGCAAACGGCACCTTTCCCCCGAGGGAGTGGCTTACGATAAGGATGATGAAAACGACATTGTGTACGAGCTCTACTTCAATTCTGAACCGACCGATGGAGTCAAACTTGATGGGATTATGGCGCAGCCAGAATGGGTAGCGACGCATTGGGATAACGATCCTCTGCAAAAGTCAGGGCTCAAGGTGCTGACGCTCAACTCCCCTGGCAAAGAGTGGAGAAATTGCAACATGAAAGGAGTAATGCCTATAATTTTTATTGACGAGTCAGATGCAGTTGGGGATGTTGTTGGACCATAGATTTACCCGAGTTATCTACAGCCTTTAGCCAAGCAAGATTGAGAAATAGACAACAGCCCTACCCACGTCTACGGAGCGTGCGGCGCCGATTCACACCCCCCTCCTCAGCAAGGGCCCGCTCAAGATCTAACTAGGATCTAGGGACCCCGCGGGCCGTCATGTTAGATGACATGTGGGTCGCGCCACGGCGGGGAAACAAGCCCAAGGATACCCACTCCAACTATGAACAAGTAAGACGCGATGGTGGCTGAAGGGGGAACCTGAGGTCCCCTATATCTACTCAGCCACACCCCTGCTTTTACTCGAGGAACTTGACTAGCGTCTCAAGCATGTTCATCATGCATGCAGGGTTGGAGAGTGCACCACTAGCGGAGAGGCTCTCGAGCTCGTCCCTCTTTGCCGCAACAGGGGAGTTTGGCAGATCGATCTGGCTCCAAGTCTGATGGGACTCGTCAGGTATAAGTAGGCACAATGTACAACAGCCCGGCGCACCATTTTTCATAAGGCGATCAAGGCAGAGGCAGGTATGTGGGTCGCGTATGTGTGAATTCGTGGCAGTATTAGCATTGCAAATGCCGCTGCTCAGCCCGTTCAGCATCCAAACGCTTCAAGTCATCTTGTACCTTGTCGCTCCACCCCTGCAACTGCTTTAGCTGCTCCTCTGCATTTTTGACCCACTCAAGGTGTTGTTGCAATTCCATCTCGGCCTCAGAATCAAGGAGGTTATTGTCCTTTAGATACTGAGTGTACCGCTCCGAGGCTTGCAGTCGCCGCTCCAGCAAATCCCGCTTCTGAAAATGCCGAAAGAAATCAGAAGTAACCTTGTTGGGCGATTCGTTAAAGACTTTAGGATAGATGTAATCATAGAAGAGCTGCAGGAGACCCGATGGTTCTAGAAAGATATAGGCCATCGGCAGCCTTACATCATCTCCAAGATCCCAGCTTCGTGCAAGCCGGGAGTGTCCAATTGACAAGTGCCTCCTAGATGACAGAAGACTCATGAATTCAGACAAAATATCAATCTTGGGCCCTATTAAACCCTCATAGCCAGCAAGCCATAGAGGGGGTAGGAAAGCGTGCTGTGGGACTGTGGCCGAGAACTCCCAGTCGATAATGCCGCATATATGAAGCTCATCGTCAACGATAATATTATTGACGCGGAGATCTGGGTGTGATAGATAAAATGAGTCTTTGGCAGGTGGGTTAACCTCGATACCAAACCTATTCCTGACCCATTCTAGGTTCAGGAAATGAAGGGCAAACTCCTGGCGCTCGACTTCTTCTCGCTCGAGTTCTTGGCAAGGCATTTCCCATATGCATCGGAGTAAATGATGCTGCTCTCTAAGGAACTTATTCGCATTATTTGTCTTGACGCGTGGAAGAAGGCAGCCATCAACCTGGAGCTCATTCTTACGCATCGAAAATGCGCCTGCAATAATCGGCTGGGTATCGAAATCTCCGTTCCGCTGAGGTGTAAACACTTCTTCTCGCCAAAACAGTGATCGAACCCAATCTGCCCATGTTGTCTCGGGCATCAACGAACCGCCTTGGGAGAACTCGAGCTCTCGTAGTTGGGCAAATATGTCGACGAGTTCGCCTAGTAACCGATGACGCTGTTCTTCTGAGCTGTCACGAAGAAGCTTTTTTGTCAAGGACTGGCCATCGATATAATCGAGAATCATAAACGCTTGATGCGTGCTGTCAGTCCGTCGGAGCCGACTACGACCGTATGCGTATATTCGAGGCATGGGGATATTGGTGTGTTTATGTAAGTATCTATGCATTTAGTCTCTGGATAGCCAAGGAACATGTAAGTTGGGAACTCACAGCATGGTACAAACCTCACTGCGTACCTTATCCCATGCATCATGAATCGCGGGTTCGATTGGGAGCCTGACTAGTCGAGCTGTACCATCAGCGAATTCAATGACGAAACAAACATTAAAGCTGCCTTGTCGACGGGATCTAATCCTGCATGGCAAGCCGTTGTTTCGCCTGGAGGCTAGAGAGCAGATGGCATCTGTATCAATTGAGTCGATGAATTCATCGGCATCACGCTTGCGCTGTTGATCTGTGGGAGGTTTGAGATCATGTAATTGACGGGTGCCTCTGAAAACATAAGGGGAAACTGACAACAAGAGATGGCGGATGCGGGCAACGGATGATGTCCATGGGGTCAAAAGAAAGCGCGTGATCTCTTGAAGCATTGGCAAAGGCAATGAATGCTACGAATGCTGATTGAGGAGTGGGATATGGAGGTTCAGGTTCCACCCTTATTCTGTTGTAGCTGGTCAATACTTGCCATTGAGTCACGTGACATGTTAGATTGGCATGGCATGGCTTGGCAAGACGCAGCATATACATAAACTATGAATATATCTAAATGTGAACTATTCTCAAGAACAACGCGTGTCTTGATAGGCTTTCCGATCTCGGCCTGCTTGTTCCAACGCTTGATCCGGGCCTTGACAACGGCGGTGCCTCGACCATAATCTGGGGTCCGTGGTCTTATTTTTAGAGCCATCTGCCGTTTCTTTAGCGCCGACGGTACCTTGATATTATCGCACTCAAGCTGGCGAGTTGCCGTAATAAGCTTAACCCAGCGCTTTTAACTTCTAGAGGCTACTCTGTTTAGCGTTATGGGGCTACTGTCTGTGTTGGGCGTTGCAGAAGGAGTGGTAAGAGGTAATATATCGTGCGGAGGAGATCTGTAGCATACCAGACTTATATCTATTGCCGTTAGGCCTGTAGGGAGGTTCTCTATACCTTCACTTTGAGCATCATAGGCAGAGGTATTCATAGTCGGGGATTTTTTATTAGGCTTTAATCTATTCCAAGAGCAGACTCCCAAAAGAGCCAATGAAGATTTCGCAGTCGAAGCCAAACCAAGGTTTGCTGCCGAGGATGTAACAGAGCTGCCGAGGTGCGAGTTCGGTGTTACTAGTAATCGTTCATAATTCCAGCTTGGGTTAATTCATCTTCTTGCCTCTCGCTATCCGGCAAAGAGGAGAGTCTTTATTCTAGCAGAGCTATTTGAAAACCTATGTAAACGGCCGCTGCCCACAAGCATCTCTAAACTTCAACCCTGGCAGCCCATGGGTTATGGGCTTGTTTCGGGCCCCGCGTCTCTAACTCTAGCTAAGTTCTTAACAAGACCTTCCAACTTATGTGGCAAGCGATTCATCCTGTTAGGCATCACGCAGAATTTCTTTCATCTTAACATGCAAGTTCTTATCTTCCCTCTTCCACCTACCTCCCGCTAGAAATACTTCATTCCGCAGCTTGTTTACCCAAGGCAGCAGCAGCGGCTTGTAATAGTCTGTAAAATATTCTGATACGATTGTGCTAAAGATGCCACTGTCACACATAATGCCGAATTTCATCTCAGCGAACTCTTATATATCCTCAAAGTCCCACCTATCAAATCGTGGGATAATACGGGCATTACCTGGAGCATTATGATAGATGCAGATCTAGAAAAGCACCTAAAAGAACGATTTAAGGTCATGCATAAAGGAATGCTATTCCCCTAGCAACGCCCCGATCGCCATGAATGCCCTCGTGCCTATCTTGCCCTTAGCTTCTGAAACGCCCTTTCTTTGCTCTTTGATAGCCAGGTCCAGGTCAATAAGGAAGTAAGGCCAAGAAGGATTATCATCATCTTCATTAACCTGCAGATTGGTGATTGAAATGTCTCTGTGGAGAATACCAGCCTCCAGCAAACATCGGTGCCCCTCGATGCATTGTTCGAAAGCAGCAAGCAGAGCCAGTCGAGAGCTCGCCTTGTAGATAGGCCCACCGTAGTCACGGATGATGATGCGTCGATGTATTCGATTCGGTATCGTCTTAATAGCAGCTTTCGCTGAAGACAGAGAATGAGATTTTTTGTTTGGAGGTAGAGGTGAGCCGGTTTCTTGCTTGCAGAAGGGCTTCGTCGAGTAGCCCGTGAGTGATTAGTTGCCACAGTATCCAGAAGCGATGAGCGCTTCGACGGATAGTTCGTTGCCTTGGTGATATCAAGCCCTTTACGAACATTGTTCTCGACATCGTCGTCCGCCCCACCAACCTAAACCGTCTCGTGATAGTAGTGTCGACCTACATTGGCGACGCCCTTGTTGGTCACCTTACATAACAACTCGCCTTCTTCAACCCGTTCCGGATATTGCCATAAGTCCTTGATAACAAGCGGCACCTTCGGGTTATCCTCAGAATAGGCCTTCCAGCAAGTTGTCGCCCGACCGACAATACAACATGCAGACTGCATTACCATATCGATAATAATATATTTCTTAGAAAAGCTAGGCTTCTTTTAAAGGTAATATCTAGGCTATAAAAAAAATCCACATTATTTATTTTAACTTATATATAAAGTAAGAAAG